>VYZP01032632.1:0-25232 GCA_013400635.1 Hypocryptadius cinnamomeus
AGGTGACATTAGTCACACCAATGGATTCTGCTGTGAGGTTATAAATTACGCTGGATCCTATGAAAAGAGAAAAAATATTTTAACTTACAAGAATATTTGCTGACCAACAAACACGTACAGCGCTCTCCTCCCTGCCATATCCACTCTCTGTTAAACAAAAAGCCTGGGAAAACAATCAAGCCACCTTTCTCTACTGCAAGGCACACTTGCAAGCTCTGCTATCTACTCCAACTCCTCAAGCTGCACTTCACCTCAAGCAGCAAAGCTGTCTAGGTGCAGCAGCGATTTCTGTGCTGCCTCAGCTGTGAGCTTTATGCAGTGTACTGACAAAGACTGCGACACACAACACGCTGTCATTTTTCTCCTAAACTCGATATCCCAAACAGCGGGGCCTTTCTAGCTGCAAGATTCACACACCTGTCCTGTACATATGACACAGAATGTTCTCTACTAGGCAGAGGACGTCAGCTGTACCCCATCACTTATGCATTTCAAAACTGTGTCACAGTGAGTTGAACTATTAACCTGTAACCTAAAAAGCCATAATAAGCAGGGAAGGGAGTCTGAGTCTAACATGGATAAAACTATTCCAAGACCATGCTGCAATCACAGCATGAAACTGCACTCTCAGTCAGGTGTGCAGATGCATTTCTTGGCCTCATTCTCTACTGCAGTAAAGCAGCTGGATTCACACCCCTGCAATGCTGAACTAGTGCAATCACAATATAGAAGTGCAAAACACCACAAAGATTGACATCCCAGCCCCAATCCAAACCACCAACGTGTTACAGTGAGTTACAGTTAGATCACCTCTTGTCTCACCAGGTAGTGATGCAGCCCCAACCACTCTTTCACCTTCAGAGGTTCTGTTCCCACTTGCAGAGTTTACTGATAAATCATCATTACTACTGGCTGCTGATTCTGCAGTTGCATTTTTTGAGCTGCAATCCTCAGTGCCTGAAAGAACACAAAACTCTGTCTTTACAATACTTCTGAACTTCCCATTTGCAGAAGCACAGCCAGTTACAGATATCATGCACAGACCCTCAGCCACTTCTGTTTTCCCAGTTGTGCAGAAACCTCACTGCACATTTCCTGGTTTTACCACTTTTTCTGGTTTTACCACTTAACTTCTGTGAGATTATTTGAACTAGATTCAAGTGACTGCCACATTATTTCAGCCATCCACTGACTCAACACACGGTTTGGATGAAAGCTATTACAACCTCTCTTTTCAGTACAGTTTTATTTGAAAGTTAAAACAACTTGCAGGCACACTCCATGTGTGTGTTTTCTTCATGTATTATCAGAAATTTTCTTTAACCTGACACAGCTATTTTGTCTCTCCCTCTAAGCATATTCCCCTCTTCCCCTCTCATATTTCCACAATGTGTTCCCACCAGTAAGGAAGAGACATGGCTCTATATCTAGAGCCAAAAATATTACATCAATTTTAGAAGCCAAAGCATAGAAAGTGTTGACCCTAAAATTTAAAGGCTAACTCATTTAAATCTGATGTTCAATATTAAGGTAGAACTTATTTGCCCACACTTTCAGAAATTTCTGCCACATGACAATGTGTTATCTTGGCCAGTACAGCAGTTCTAAACTGAATTTCACTTCAGAAATTCTTCAAAGGCATCACTTTGTGTGTCTTTTGTTTTTGGAGTCTGTTTGGTTTTTATTGCCAATGTGTATTTTTTCATCTTTCTAAGCACATTACCCCTGCACTTGATTTTACCAGAGCTCTCTACAAACTGAAAACCAAAGGGATCTAAGTAGAGATTTATATTTTTAAATAACCTTAAATGCATTATAGGTATTACAGTCACTGAAATAACTGAGCATATATTTTTAACTGCTATTTCTAAAGATTCTTTCCAGGAAGCTTTTTTTAAAAAATACTTTGCTGTTACTGCTTGATCTTTCTTAAAACAACTAAGATAAAGAGGGTTATATAAAAAAAACCAAAACCAAACAAACAAAAAAAACAACCTCAAGCAACAGAATGATACTTACAAGCAATTGTACAGCTGACCTGGAAAACAAAAAACAGAAATTAAAACTACTGGAAGCTCAAATAAAATAAGGATTGGTTTAATTAACATGAGGGGAGAAGAAATCTGTTTCAAAAAGTCCAGATTTTTCAATCTGCAAAAGACATAAAAATAACACCGAAAAATACATCAAACTAGTAGAAAAAAATCTAAGCATGCTGGTAAAATGTTAGTTTCCACATTCTAAAAAGAAGTAGTTTATTTTGTCACCAAAAAAAAAAAAAAAGTTTGAATAACATAATTTAGTTATTTTGCACATATAAATTTATAAACCAAACCTATAAGATCTTAGTTAAAACACATTTTAGTTAGTATCCTTAACACTGTCCCACAAAAAAAGGCAGATGCCAATTAGGTCTTTCTTATTAATAAGAATATTTCTTTCATTCTTTTGCTGTATAAACCTTATTACTTTTCACAAAAGAGTGTTTTTCATTTTCTAGTAGTCAAAGTTCAGAACACTTGATACATGCTCTGAAATCCAGTTTACACATGTGCACACATCCATAACATATCAGCAGTTGCCATTTAACTGCAGCCTGAAACTCCTCTGCTGGTAATACTGACAAACACAGCAGAATTTTGCTTTGAGAATGATTTTTAGCCTTCAAACTTTGTACTTTTCTTCCAAATAGCCATTTCCTTTCCTGTTGGAGTGAGAATTGGCCCATAAATTGTCATATTAACATCCCTCCAGGTGGCACCACAAAATGCTGCTTCAAGGAGTGAAGTAAAAGCCCCAGACTGAGGTCTGCAAGAAGCAGTCTTATCTAAGGCACTTGGAACTTTTGTTTTCTCTACCCCCATCCAATTTCTTAGCCATTTGTGCATTCCATGAGTTAACTCAAAATAAGCAGCTATCTCACAACACCCTAGTGCAATGCTGGAATCCCAAATCACTCACTCCCCCAGCTGTCATGTTGCTGGTGCCACAAGGAGCTCCAGCAGCCGTAGCTCCTTGCGCCAGTCACGGGTCCAAGCAGACACGCCCTCAAAAAGCAGTCAGAAAATATCTTTAAATCTTATTCCTGTGATGGTCCCAGTGCCACAGCAAGAACAGCTTGGGCACTCTTCCTAGGCAAAAAAGCACTTGTAAGCATCAAAGACCTAAAGCCTGGTCTTGTCTAGCACAGCCCTATGGACAACGTGGCACACAACAGACATGACATGGGATGCAGATGTCTTACGTACAAGTGTGAGGCTTGTCTTCAACCTGAGCTTTTGAGAGCTCAGCCAAACTGCAAGGCTATTCAGGAAGTGAGGAAATATTTGCCTGCACCCAGGTCAAGACTACTTCTGCATTCCTTGATGAAGTGTCTGAGGAAGAAGAGCTCAAGAAGGAAACAGCCACTCTGAAGGCAGGAAGACACTACCGTGCAGTGTCCAGAGCAGAAGAGCTAAGCTGTGTGGAAACAGCTGCTGAACAGTAAGAGGTGAGATCCTCTGAAATGCAGGGCAATCCACAAGCAAAGCCAAAAGGATGTTATGTTTATTAAGAAAGGGAACTCACAAGAAGAACAAAATCAACAAGAAATGCCACAGGACTAAGCTACAGCGATTTCTGCAGCCCTACAGACAAAGAATCAAGAGCCTGACATCATTCACAACCCATCATCCTTTAGTTACTTTCCCTTCTGTAGAACTGCTTGAAAATGAACTTTCTCATCTCCTTCTTCACAAATTATGAGTTTAGGGGCACAACATCCTTCCTGAGCAACAGAAACAACAGGTATTATGACTGCAAAACAGGCATGCCACTAGTAAATACCCTGAACCCCTCCTTTTTACCATCCCATTTCTTCCCTGCCAGCTCAAACAAGGAACACGATGCCTGTTTTATGGGCATCTGATCTAATGGCAAATAATGACCAAGCTGCTTTAAATTTGGTTGTACTGTCACATGTGGACAGTGGGCATCCTTTTACGCTCAAAACAACCTCAAAAAGGAAAGTTACACTAAAATTCCTGTCACATGATTAATTAACTGCACCCCATCATTCTACTTGCTTATCACAACCTGGCAATACTCCCTCAAAATACCCTTCTAACTTTCCAGAACCCTATGTGCAAAATCAAATTCAAAAAAATCACATCCCACTGGCAGCAGGCAGGCCTCTTTCTGAAATCCAAACCCACGCAAAACAAATGATCCCATTCCCAAGCATCAGCCTGCCTGACTCAGTCGTTCTGTGTTGTATTTTTCAACATCAGCCACAAACCAAACTGCTCTCTAACCTGATGTTATTACTTAGAATTTACACAAAGCTTTTGTTTATGATTTCAAAGGATATTTGTACTGAACACCTGATTCTCCTTGTGTTTGCATTTAATACATCATAAGCCCTGCCATCTCTGCTTTTCTTTTCCAATGACACAAATACCTATTATTCATATATACTGTTGGGTAATTTTTTTTTAACTTTTGTGGAACTTAGGGTAGGGGTGGAACATCCTTAACCAAGAAAAGACAGCAAATACTGACCATTTCAGCTGAAAAACAGGAGAGAAATGTATACACAAACCCATCACTGTCATCATGTATGGCAAAGGAATTTTTTCGTGTGTCACACAGCTATGCTTAGGGCCTGATCAAAGGCTGTAGCTTCCAGAGGAGCTGAGGAATTCATTTGAACTTGCACAAGGTCTATCCTGTGCTCTCTATGTGAGCAGTTTACAACTGACCAGGAGCTGGTGGTGTGTGATACAAGCTGAATTCAGCTCCATCCTCCTCAGGCGTACACTGGGTTGCCTAACTGAGGAATCAGTATTAGTCTCACAAGTAATCTTATCCAGGAAGAATTAAGACATGGTACAGGAAAACTTCCTAAAAAATAGTGGGTGACTGAGAAGCCCAAATCCCACTGATATTTGATAACTCAGAGTAAGATATTTCCAGGAGCAGGAAATATCTTACACTCCACTCCAGCTGTACACTGCACTGGGAGAGCCACAGGGAAGACAGCAGTGCAGGACTACAGCTCAGCTTGGCTCTGCTGCCAAACTGTGCCCTCTAATGAAGCTGGGGCTCCTGCTCTAAAGAAAACCCTTGTGGACAGCAGCCAACCTACCTGCTCCAGTTTTCAAAACAAACAGCATGGTTTGGTTCATGTAAATATAAGGTCAAAGGCTGGCTAAACAGTCAAAGTGAGTAAACCAAAAAAATCTTAGGCAAAAAACCCCTTAACCACAAATCCTTTCCAAGAACACCACTTGAGGTTGCTGCTTACTGTTTCTGGTGTGCTCAGCACTGTGTGCCTCCTGACTCAGATGCAAAAAGCCAGAGAGTTAATCACACCCCTCTCAAAGCTGATCTTCCAAGTGTGTACTTTTGGATCCTATAGTTTCCACCCACCATCCTCCAGGTTTGGAGTTCCACGAAAATACCACCAAGCTATCACAGTGGTCTCCAAACTGCTTCTCAACAGCCTTTCACCAAAGCAGCAGCATAATTAAGATCACTGCCCCACTAGGAAGTACCCTTGATCTCACACCATTTTTACCCCCTCTATGTCCAGCTATGGTTAGCTGTCCCACATGAATAACTGTGGGCTTTGGGACAAGCCACCACACAGCACCATCATGATGGCTTTATGACTCCAGGCTTGGCTTTGCTGATGCTGTCAGCCACCACCACTCAGCCAACAAACATTAACCAGCAAAGACACAGCAACTTGGCCACTTACAGACTCCTCTCTCACCTCTGATATCTCCTACTTAGCATGGACTTATTCAGGAAGTACTCCCACAGAAAGCTTTTACCCAAGGTCACACAAAGTAAGTGAAAATCAAACTCAGGAAGCCCCACAGTAATGGATTGCCCAAGTATTGCATCCACAAACATCCACAGCTTTCCAATACTTGCTGATTTGCTAGGATTTTTAAGGCATGGCCTGCTATTCCACCTGGGGACATCTTTCTACCTGCCTGGGGGTGCAAAGTCTTAATCAGCAGGGAGTGACACCTTTCTGCTGGAGACTGTTGTCCTGCAGGAAGACAAGGTGGGTCTGGAAAGATGAGATGTTTCTGTCTCTTGAAACCCACTGCAGGGTTGCTCCATCTCATTTATTTCCATATTATTTCCAACTTAATGAAGTTTTTAAGCTTACAGCACTGGGCAAGCAGAATGAGTTCACCTGAATTGGAGCAAAGAGCTATGTGCTTAAACCTCTATGAGCCTAGTTCAAGTAACATACCTTATCTGGACAATGTCTGGGTTCTGGGCTGGAAAAAATATCATACTGGAAAATGAATCAAAATATACTTGGGTAACATAATAGCCCTATTTTCCTTTTTTTTAATAAAATGACATAAATCTTCAACTGCAAAGCATTTCCCTGCATTTAAGCAGAAAACTTCAAGTGCAAATCACAGCACTATTACAAAACACAGCATCATCCAGGCTGGAAGAGACCTTCAAGATCATCAGGTACAACTGTCAACACAGCACCACCACAATCACCCCTGAACCACAAACTCAAATGCCACATCCAAACACCTCTTGCACACTTCCAGACAGCCTTTATTTTACACAAAGGATATGCCAAGCCAAGAAAAGCAGGTGTTTTCCCCTGTGCTCACTGTCCAAGAAGGAAAAAGGCAATGTGGATAAAGCCTATGTGCTGAAGGAGTGCAAACATAACAGTTCAGTTACCAATTCCAGTGGCATTTGTGGATACTTAGCCCTCCTGTATCAGGTCCTTACTACTTGAAGGAGGAAATAATCAACAAGAGGCTATGTCAGAAGCTGACACTTAATTACGTGACAGTTTCATTGAAGATTGATTACTTTCTGGATTCAGTGCTAGAGTTGGGGATTGGTTATCATTTTTTCCCCCTTTCTAGTGTATATTTACTCTGTTAAACTCACTTTAACTGCAGTCCACAACAGTCCTGTGTTTTTGTTATTTTTTCATTCAAATTAACTCCAGATCATCTCAATAATATGATGCATTCATTTCCAATGAAAAATGGAAAATATGCTGTGGCAAGGGTCCATTCCACCTGTTTTCCCTCTGGTATTTTAAGCAGGCACTCACAGCCCATACACAATACACCACAGAACGTTTGCTATAAGTGGGTTTATGCTAGAGTAAAAAAGCTCTAATTTTAGAAATAGCAATAAGTTTTTATAAGATGTTTGGAGTCTTCTTTTAACCCTAAATGGGCAGCTCTGCTAATGAGGCTGCACAGGACCAGATGGAGATGCAGAACTTGGAAGAAAGAAATGTGAGCCACTCTTTGTTATGAACTGGGTGGGGCTGGACCTTCCTAGGCCACCCTGTTGTATTTGGGAGCTGTGCAGAAGCCTGGAACAGCCACAACTGTGCACAAGCTATTTTCAGCTGTTATGCAGTTATGTGAAAGAGGAAAGACTATTTCCACTTTGCATGTATTTATATTTTGCCCCTGACATTTCTAAATTCTGACTTCCCTGAAGCAAGCCTTTCTGCAAAGAGAGGCCAAATACAATTTTTTTCCACTGGTTTTTATGAAAACATATGAGGACATTCTAGTTTGTGCAGCACCTCCAATGAACTGAAAGTGCTGTGGAAGACAAAGCCTTGTAAGAAAACCAAGATGAGACACCAAAAAGATATTTGTGATGACACATACTGGAGCAAGCTCTTTTTTCCTTGATTTTTCTGCACATTTTACCTGTATCTGCTTTTCAGATGGCTAGCCTAGGGGCAAGGAGTTTTCTGGGCAACATATCCAAAATAAAGAGAAAAATACAGACACCAAAACCCAAACATGACTGCATTGCAACTGATAGCTCCCTCACTACTGATCCCAGAGAACACCATGAGATTTAATTCCAGTGACTTCCAGTTTAAAACTTTAAAACAAGTCAATTCCAGTGACTTCCAGTTTAGTTTAAAATGTTTCCATGCAGGCCAGTAGCAGTTCTGTCTCACTCAAACCTCCAGGTCCTGATTAATTGCAGGCATTAAGTGCTGCAGACCACCTCATAGTTTAGTAGGATCATTCCTCCAACTGAGGAAACCACAAAACTTCAGCCAAAAGAAAGGCTGAAAAGTTTCAACAAGCTTAAATAATTCACATAACCCAGGAAGCTGTACTTCAGAGACCATCCTGCTGAAGGAGGGTATAAAGAGAACAGTGTGCTTATCTGACAATGGCAAGGAGTAATACTTGAAACAACTACTTACTGAACCCCAAACTGTTATCCTACTCAAGTTCCATGTAGCCCCATGCTGGTTTCACCAGGGGCAGAGTTAACTTCCTCCACAGTGGCTGGTGTGGGACTGTTTTGGATGGGGTACTTGGTTGCTAGCTGGGGTTAAACCAGGTAGATATTAAAAAGTAGGTGGAAGTGGAGATGGAAGCGCAAGAGCAGTGCTTGAATTGAAAAAAACCTCCTCTTCTAAAGAGGAACTTCAGTTAACACTGCCAGTCATTTAATTTTTTAAACTGAGGAAGCATCAACCTTTATTTTATGTGAACAAGCCACATTCCTGCATACCGTTCAAGAGCACTATTTTTTCACTCTGACTCATTACTCAGGCACACCCTGGAAGAAGCAGGATACAATGAAAAAATGGAGAAAGGAAAAAAAACACCCGGGTAGCAATGACACAACACTCAGTGCCGCCAAGTCAGCAGGGCTGGCCACCCAGGCACCACGGAAAACGCTCACCAGAGCCAGCAGCTGCCTGGCCTTTGCAGCACAGTCACAAAAAGGAGCAGCATTTCCTGACAGAGCCCCAGTTCAGATCTGCTGAGATGAGTCCTGTCAGGACTCTCAAGTTGCTCTTATCACAACGACATTTCACTATGCTGTGCCAGACACTTTGGACTCTGCACAGTCTTTCCTCAGGGAAGTGTTAAAAAATACTTTACAAGGAGAATAACACTGAGCTGGATTTGGTTTGAGAGGTTTTCCAAGTAAAACTAGTTGCAAAGGGATTTTAAAACTTACGCTACAGCTCAAAGACAACATCAAGAAAGATTATTTATACTGACAAAAAGGACCAAATTTTTCATCCATGACACCCTGTCTGATGGCAGGAGAACCATGGCCTGTGAAAGCCTTCAAGCTCTCTCACACAGAATTCAAGACTGTCTTGTTTACACAGAAAATCCTTTTTTGGGGGGCAGTATTGATGCTGGTACATGAATGCTTTGCTCTTTCCTGCCTTAATTCTACACTTTTCTTAATACAGTCTATCTTTCTGTCTGTATCAGGGCCCTGAAAACTTCCCAACCTAAAAATCTGTGAGTTGTGCAGCTGGGAGAAACCAGCCTGTGACCACTGCCCAACAAAGACTTCTCAGGCCAACCTTCATCTCCTCCTTCACGCTCTGTTGCTGTTTATTACCACTCATTTATGCTCCTTCAGTACATTCAGTTCTAGCTCCGTGTGAAACGCTCCACTAGAACCCAAATAAATTTTCTCTATGGCACTGCCCTTGCCCTGTAGCTGGGTAAATCTATCCATAGGGAGGGAGGAAAGCAACCCTCCCTCCCCATCCCCGAACAGCAGCTTCGGAGCAGTCATGCAGTGTGAGACCACTAGAGGCCCCAGTAAAACCACCTAACTTCAGCCCAAGTGACTAACAGCAGAGAAATACGCTGAATTCCCATAAAAGTTGACATACTGGAAAGCACAAGGCTAAAAATGACCACTTTAAGAGTGTAAAATATAGATGCAGATGTCAGCACTGCCTCGTGCTGATAGCGGGAGATAATGACACCAGGCCAACCTGGCTTGGGCAGGCTCAGTACATCTTCAAACATCATCAACCTGTCACAAGGAAAGTAATTTCATGCCATAAATTAGTGGCTGGACCTTAGACTTTCTTCACAGTGCTTATTTACAACACATCACATCTTCACCTGCACTGGTTTACAGTGAATCTACATTTTTTGATGGGACATAAAAGCAAAGTAGCTTGACTTCCTCAAAATAAATGCAAATTGCCTTACAGCAAAAAATGTGATGTGAAACCTTTTCCAGCTCCAAAATAAGCCACAGATCTGGCTCATCTACAGGGATCAGATTATCACTAACACAAACAATTTGATTAACTCTGTTTTCCTATATGTTGTTTTCACACACAGCATTATGGGGCTGCAGGGATACTCTTGGGGTTTTCTTGCTATCGTCAGCCCATTTAATCCTTTAATGAATTTAAACTGTAGCAAAAGACAAATGGACTGCAAGCGTTCAAAACATGTAGTAGTACTCCTCGGAGGGAACAAAAGATCTCATTGTACAGCTCCACAAAGTTCATCTGGGGCTCTGGTAGAGTCTCTCTTTTCCTCCTCTTTGAACAGAAGCTGAATAGAAGCAGGAATGAGAACTGGCTCTGCCATAACCCCATTGCCAGACTCGTCTCTGTGAATACATTGAGGCT
Organism: Hypocryptadius cinnamomeus; assembly: GCA_013400635.1. NCBI lineage: Eukaryota > Metazoa > Chordata > Aves > Passeriformes > Zosteropidae > Hypocryptadius > Hypocryptadius cinnamomeus. The sequence continues at coordinate 10,436 of VYZP01032632.1, forward strand.
GCATGAGAAGTTATTCACTGACAACAACATGGGCTCTCTCTCATTTACCAGTCAATAGACACGACTCTCAAAGGTCAACTTCATGGCCATCTGGGAGGACTAGCTGTGGTGGAAAAAGGCTGGATGGTGCAGGGTCAGAACCAGAGATCAGACCGACACTGCAGCCTGAACAGCTGCAAACTTTTTATTCCAGAAAAATAATACCCATGGCTTCTCTCTCCTTCCAAGACACATGAAGGAGTTCCTGCTGATCTGTGTATTTGGCAGAGTTCTGACACAGATCCAACAGCCAGTAGGTCGTTTCAAACTCTTATTTGAAGAGGAAGATGTTTATGTAATTTATTAGTCTAGAAAAATGCTTATTTCAAATACATTGCACATTATATCGCTGTGCAGTGTTTGCTTAGCCTTGTGTATCACTCGGAAAAAGAAACCAAACCAAATCTAGAAAGCTTTCAAAACTAAGAGTCAATTTTCCCAACATGTTGATCATCCTTTGCTCAGAGCAACAGTACCACTGCTGTGGCTTCCCATAGCTTCTGCTTTCTCCACAGACTTACAGATTTTCTTCTACCTCCACCAGAACCCAAAACAGAAAAGCATATCTTTTTCTATTGCATGGTCTTGGCAGACAAATCCAAAGTTTTTATAAAATATTACTGAAAAAAAAACTTTTAAGAATTGCAATTAAGTGCAAGACAAACAAGACAAAAGACAAAATTCATTACATTTACCCCAACTTGTTTTACCACTAAGTGAAGACCCACTACCAGTGAGTTTAATGATGAAGCAAATTGTTTCAATCAGGAATTCCCCCTCCACTTGAGGATGGTTCTTGCAAATTTTAAATACACAAGATTTTTTTTTGAAAAAACTCTATACAAGTTCTGTTTCTGATGACACACCCGTGTATATTTTACACAGGCAACCTCCCGTTTCACAGACTGCCTTGAGAAAACACATTAAATGCATTTTGAAGGGGTGCACTACTAAGAATAATTATGTCACACAATTGTATCTGTCAGTGTTGCCCTAATAGAAAAGCAGAAAGGGGCAGCAACAAGTGCAATACCATCCTCCAAGCATTTTGGCAGATTCTCCCTTTGGCAAAGTCTGTAGTAGCAACTATTGCCTCAACTACAGCCAAAAAAAAAGGTAGATATTAAAAAGTACTAATACTGGTCAGGCACAGACTCTGCAGAAGACACTGGGGGTAGGGGACGGCTTCATCAGTACTCCTCTTTTTCCTACCTATGCTATTAACCCCTTCAGTCTAATTATTTTTTCAAGCATTTTAGGGACAGTTAGCAATTCAAATGGAGGGATGTCCCTCAATGTATTTTAATCTCTCTTAATTTGTCTATACGAAATGGCAGAGTGAAAGATGAGCAGCAGGTACTATAATGAATCACAACACCTCATCCTTCCTCTTCAGTTTTATTGCTCTTTAACAACACATTAACACTTCCTTCAATTCATTATTCTTTGACTCAAACTGAAAGTCGCAAAAGTAGATTTGATTTCATTTCTCCCAGATTATACGTTCAGTGTCTTTGAAACAGTAGATGTGTTCTGTTTAGCTCCTCTGCCCTCAACAGACTGCAAACACGGAAAGAGAAAAAATATCACTGCTTTTCTAAAACGTTTCTAACCTTGAGCTAAACTATAGAAACAGCTTCCTTGCACCACTGCAAAATGCCTGGGAAATCCTGAATTATAAGAACTTCATGATTTCCAGACAAACACGTTTCTTTCTGGCCTGGTGTTTGGTGTTTAATTTTTTATACTTTGCAATAGCTAAAGCATAACAGCTCTATCATATTCGGGGAGGAAACAAGGACATACCCAAAGCAGCTAGCTAGAGCACATTCACTGCTAGTATTTATAAAAAAAAAAAAAAAACACAACAGAAAATTTAAAAAAAAGAAAAAAAAAAAAAAGGAAACCAACACCAAACCAATGCCTCCTCAAAAAAACAAAAACAAACTCAAAAAAAAACAACAAAAAAAACCCCCCACATCAAACAAACAAAAAATCCACAAACCAGTAAGGCTATGAAAATGCTCAAGTATTGTATTAAAACACACCTAGTCCACAAACAGAACTTCGAATTATCTGCTAAAAATATGCTTCTCAAGTTTCTCATCTGTGTGTTTAAGGCTGACAATACCAAGCTCTGAAAAGCCACATAAATGTGTCTGTGTTTGGAGCAAGAGCTTTGGGGAAGGTTAGATGGGAAATCCTTCAGTTCATCACATGCAATGTGATGCATTTTCACGATGCACACATGGGGTAAAGCTTCCTCTTCACACTCAAATTCTAAAGCCACATTAAACCAGCTCTAAGACAAAGATGAAGCTAAGTCCTCCATGCCTTGCATCCTGTTTTATGTGCATGCCACAGAAGGCTAAGTCATTTACTGTCTTTGCTCATCTAATAGCCAGAGTTCCCCCAGATTAGGGGGATAACATACATATTTGTATATAAACTGCTGCTTACCGACAGCAAGAATTGTAAAGCAGCAATATAAAACACACACCTTAATTGCTCTGCACCACATTGGTGGGAATTTGGTATATCTGTAATCTTAGCACAATAAAAAAATTACACATGAACTCAGGGTACTGAGTTCCAAAGCCTTGTATCAGATGACACAAATGACCTTTGTTACCCATGTGCAGGTAGGGGAGAAAGATAAGAGTGAAGTTAATTGCATTCCAGCTGCTGAAACCTCTTATCTTGGTACCTTTTAATTGATGTGGTTTTGCTTCCACATCACCTTCCCTGAACTGTTCTTCTAGCGGCCTCAGGCTCTTTCCTCCCCACCTTCCACCAAGGGTTAAAGGGAGAGTGATTCACAAGGTGGATTCCTCTGCACCCCTCCTGTCTCTAACTGAGATAGTCAAAATGTCACAGAGTTATATAATGCTGCCAGAAACGTGACTACCTGAAGAACAGGTTTGAATATAGAATGTAAAACATTTATAAGAATGATTACATACCAGAACAAAGTAGTGCATCCTTCACAGGCCACAGCAGCCTCTCCCATCTCGAGGAGGTACTGCTTGCTTTATTCCTCCTTACACTTCAACTGCACAAAACAAACTAACAAGAAAAAGCACTTTGGAACAATTGGCCTTATTGGTGAGAGCTGACAGTGGAGTTTGATCCACACCCCCACAGGGTTTAATCCCTGGCCTGCCTGGCAGCACCTCCACCCTGTGTTTCAGCAGCAGTGAGAAGGAATCCTGCAGACACTACCAGGAAGAGTTTCATCAAGAGGGAAGACTCAGCTAAAACGACACATACAAATGAGACCGAGGGCATGCCAAGCCAAGTCAGACTAAAGACCACTGTTCACTGCACCCAGACTGCCCCTGCAAAGCTGAAACACTTTTCAAAGGACTGAGGAACACATTAGCTTGAATACACTAGCACACACAAAGCCTCAGTTTAGAAAGATGCCTGATCCACCACCTGACTCAAGCTATGAAAACGAAAATATACCCACAGACTTTTTTTCTGTCATGTATTGGGACACATGAGCCTCCAGATGCCAAAAGGCAAGAAGGCAGATGTCTAGACAACCCCTAAGGGCTAAACATCTCTAGTAAGACATTTTCTCCTTTTCTTTCCTAGTGATATATCCAGTCTGCACGACCCAGAACCTTTTAAAATCCACTGTTACAGCCCTTTCTCCACTGTAAAAATACAGTGATTTTTGAAGTCTGTGTTCAGAGCCCACTTTAAATGCAGACTAAGTTTTAGAGCCCAGTCCCTGTTCTGCCTCCCAAAGACACTTACCAAAGCACATTCCTTACAAGTAAGCCAAACAAACAGAAAAGTGTTTAGATAACTAAGGGGTTTCCTTCTTGTTTGAAAACAGAGGCGTGACCAGCAAGTGTGAGCTCCTGCAGTGTCACCCAGGGGGTTCAGAAGGAGGCAGCCAAAGAGATGAGCTCTGATCACATAGGACATCGTCGCATGTTAGAGGGAAGACACAGAATCACTCATGTCTCAAGATCATGGGTTAAAAAACAAACCAAAACAACACTGTGAACAAAAACACACAAAAACAAAATCCTCAACCAACTAGAATGACTTATCAAGGGATAGCTCTAAAATCAGTGATATGTTGGTAGAAACATTTCAAGATTAAAGCCTTCTACAAGAAGCAAAAAGGTAGAGTTTGTAGCTGCCAAAGGAAAAAAAAAAAAAATCACTGAATTGTACTTCAAACAAGCATGTTTCATTATTGACTCCAAGAACACGAAGTTACCTACTTTCATTCATTCAAGCACCACTGCTCTGGTGCCAGGAATGCAGCATTAGCAGAGACAACCCAAGCACTGAAGAAACCAAAAGAATTACCTTTTTACTGACAGAGGTCAGCCCAGGGGTAATCCTGCACTGAAAGGAGCAAGTACTACAATAAGAGACAATAATTAAACAGGAAATTCTCTGGTAACATCTGTGAATTTTTTGATCCAACAGCTATCACTGGATATTTGCTAGCCAATTTCCCAAAAACTTATGTTACTTGATATGACTTAACAGAATTTAACCTTCATATTTAAATGAAAGAAAACAAATTGCAGTTATGGTATTTTTAACTCAAAGCATTCATATTGCAGATTAACCAAAACAGTCTCATCTGAATTACATCCTTTATACCTGACATTTGAACTGCCCACACTGGAGACCGGGGAGTGAAAAAACTGAAGAAGGGGATCAAACATTATTCTTTCTATTCTTTATCCTGATTTAACTAGAATTGCATCCTGAAAGATATTTCCAGTTTTCCTAATGACCCTCTCATCCCATTTCAACATATATTGTATGAAGATCCTCCATTCCCAAATATTGCCACAGTAACATTTTAAGCTCTTACACTGTTCTTTCACATACCCCTCCAGTATCACAGGAACACTTCATGTATCTATCAATTCTTATCCCCTATAATATGCAACCCCTGAAGTTTTTAATTAATTTAATTCATATAAATTTTCTTGCAATTCCACCAACAGAGCACAGAGTGTATTTATAGCAGCTATCAGAAAAGCTGGGTGTAAATGGTGGCTCAGTCACCCCAGAAACAGTATCTGCATAGCTACACAACCCAAAATAGACCCAAAACATCATCTTCCAACAGAGCTGATCTGCAGAAAAAAAACCCTTTCCAGTAAAGCACCAGAGCTTCCTCCTTTATTTCAAACACTAATCAGACACCCAAGACACAGAACAGCTTGGAATAAGAAGTTTAAAATGAGTAATAGTTTCCTCTCTTATTATATAGAGTTTTTGTTGCCACGTAGATACCTCGCCCTTGTTACCATATGAGCCAGTTCCTTCTACTGCAGTACCAGAGCTGTTGCTGCAAAGCACACTTTTTAAATTTACAGGTTTATAAAAAAACCTAAATGAAACCCAAGCAAAAGAAAAGCCTTCTTCTCCTGACTGCAGGAATCAGGTTTGCTTATCAGCTGACCTGGATCCACACTGCTCACAACAGCCCAAAGACTATATAACAATAAAGAAACAGGCCTAGCAAATTTTAATATTGCTGCTTCTGGATGGAAAGGGTTGGGTTTTTTTCCCCCTTTGCTCAACCATTTATTCATTAAGAAACAGAGTTTCAGGGAAGACTAAACTATTCATGAATATGGGCTGAATTTACAGAAGGGTTCACTCGAGGACAACCCCCTGCAACTCACACTGAAACCGAGGCGGGAGATGGAGAGGAGACGTTTCCATTCTGACAAAAACCTTCAGATGCTGGGCAGGGGCAACAAAAGCCGAGGCAACAAAGGGCCACAACCAGCCACAATACGGTGACCGTGGCTCCCAAAAGCCCCACGGTTGGCACACAGCACATCCACGCTGCAATCTCCTCGCTGCCTGGCCACAGAGGGAAGGGCAAATGGGAACGGGGCAACAGCTCCCGCTCCAAGAGCTGCCAGCCCGCCTCAGAGCTGCCCTCACCCTGTGCCCAGTTGTCCTTAATTACCGCCAAGCTTGGAACACATTCCTGCCGGGACAGACCCGAGGTCAGGCCCTAATGAAGAAAAAAAAGCTTCGACAAAATAAATACAGAGATGTGCCTCTGGGAAAAACATGGGCTGCCCCTTTTCTCCCGCTGTCTTTCCATCAACTCCTTCCCTTGGGGCTCTTGGGTTTAAACACAACCCACACAGGCAAAAAAGAAGCCCAAGGTAAACCACTCTAACATGAGGTCACACCAAACAGTCAAATTACCCTAAACTACCCAAATTGTGGGTTTGTGTTGCTGTAAGACTTCCCCCTGTTCCCAGCCTCCACCCCCATCCCCACTATCTAGTGGAATTACCACAATTTTTCCCTTTGAAAATGGTTTTTTGGGAGAGAAAGTTATTTCCCCATATCTATGCCACCAAATGCAAAAATAAAGATGGAGATTTTTTGTTTTCTTTTTGTGTTGTGCTAAAAAAGAAAATCTGGCCACTGCAGAACTGTGTGCACTTCAGTGAGGGTGAATCTGGGACACATTCACATTTTTATTAGCACCTAGAAGCCAACAGCTCTGGGAGCAGAAAATCCTGTAAAAACAATAAATAAACATTCAAAAGAAGCGAAGGGGAAAGGCATTTGTTTGCACACCAGGGTGGGGCAGAAGCAGAGTACTAAAGACATAAATTACTCTTTTTCCTTTCTGTTTAGCTTTCTGCATAATCCCTCTAAATAGCAGTAATTTGGGGAACAGCATCAAATTCCTCTCTCAGAGGCCACTCTTTACATACCCTTTATTCAAACGTGATTAGAGCGCAATGGGAAAAATGATATTCGTTACTTTCTGCTGCTCAGGGTGAGACTAAATCTACTCAACAAGCCTGTGTTGAGACACCTAAAACACATCTACCAAAATTAAAAGCCTGGGGAAGGAGGGATCTGAAACACTTAATCCCAGCTTTGTTGATAGGCAAAAATAGTAGGAAGCTAGACCCAAAAGTCAATTAATTATAAGCAGGACAACGGTATGAAGTGAAACCACAATGCAACGCTCTGACTCACATCATGTATGCACAGCAAGGCAAGATTCTCCTGCCTGGGGTATTTTGGGAATCTGTGTTCTAATATATGCTGTAATTGCAGCATTCCAGCCTTCTGAATTAGGCCCAAATAGCTCCTTTTATTATGGTATCTTCACTGAAGAAAAAATACTGTGTTGCAGGCACAGTTTCTTACCTAGAAAGTGGCCATTCATACACAAAACTGCTCTTTCAGTACCCACACAGCTTTCATGAGGCATTATACCCAATTAAGTCCCAGCAGGGCTGCCCCTTAGTGATTTCCCAAGACACTGGATGCTTCCAGCTCTATGGCTTTGGACACAACTTGCTATCAGCTGGAAGTGCTGCCCCATTTCCCCATCTTGCATCTTCATGATCCATCTGCAAATTTAGCTCCACCCCACCTGACAACAATAAGTAAATAAAAGGCAAATAATTAAATATAAAAGAGAGGCTAGCTGCTGAGGTCAAGCTGAGTTTTGCATTTCTCCCATAGTGCAGTGTCTGTGAACTGCTTTTCCCACCTGCTGCTCTGACACCTGGCCAAGCTGGCAGGACCCTCTTCCCAGTCCTGAGTGGGAGCAGCCGCAGGCACTTGGCACAGGAGATCAGGCAGAGGAAAGCCTCCACCCTGCGGCACAGCTTTTTCAATCACCACTCAGCCTCAAGACTTCTAAAAACAAGATCAAGACAATGAAAGATCTCAGTGATATGATGGCAGCCAAAATTACTTTTTTTTTTTTTTTTTTTTTTTTTTTTTTTTTTTTTTTTTAATGTGCACACGAATGAATCTAAACTTCCTGTCCGATAATGTCTTCCAGCACACAACTCCCAGCCAGTGGCACATGCCAGGCTGGGGTGGAGAGCTCCAGGCATTCATGGCTCTAACTGGAAGAACACCCAGTGCCTGGCAGTATCAAGAGTTTTATTTCCTAATTTCCACTCTCAAAACATTTGGTGCAGAAAGAAGTGTGTGTGTAAAAATATTTTATATCTATATATTTGTTATTTATGTAAAAAAAAAAAAAGATTTGTATGGTTTAATAAAAAGAAAAAACAGTATTTGAGATATCTTTTCTGTTATTGATTCTGGACTAAAGTTCTGACAAGCAGCAAACCTCTGTTTTTTGCAGGATCTCTTGCTTCTTCTTATGCCAGAGAGTTGCTTTAAAATAATAGGGGAAGGAAAAAATAACTTTTAACATTTCCCCACAGTTCTAACCCCCACCAGCAAGAACAAGGCTTTAAATATATAAATAGCCTGGCAAGTGCATAGTATAGATCACACACCATCTCAGGGCCACTGTCTAAAAGAAAGCGATTAATATTCAAAATGAGATGTGGAGAAGGTGATACGGGTTGCACTCAACATATTTCTGTATCTACTTTTGAAGAACACCGAGTACCTCACACAAAAATGTTGTACCAGGTGCTCTCCACCCGCCCCCATTTTATTTTCCATGGGCAGCTCTCCCAGCCACATTGGTATTTGGCTTCTCCTGAAACCGTGACAGCTGTTAATCGAGAACAGTGGCTAAGAGAACACATGCTCTGGGGTTTGGAGGGGAGAGGAGTCCCCCCAAAAGCCAATACACAGAGTTTCAGGATGTTAAGGCAGGAAGATGCAGAGGGGCTCACCCCAACACAAGAGGGACACGGCTGCCCCAGCCTCCACCTTGCTTGAGGTTTCCAGAGCAATTGCACCAGCAGGAGCTGCAGTGCTCCCTTGTGCAATTGGACATTTGACACCCAGAAGGTCCCACATTGCCAAATATAAAAGAATGCAAATTTCCAGGCAGTGCACACTATTTCTGTGGAGCACATTTTCATTATGGTTATAGGAAGTTGCTGAGAAGTAAGATCTCAGGAAGCTGAGAAGAGGAACCAGGTTTTTGAGGGACTAACAAGGACCAGAAGAGTTGCAATAGGATTGCTAAAACAGAAAAAGTAGATCCCTTATGGGCAGGATTAAACCTTGCACTTCAGTTATAAAGCCAATCCTGCGTTCAGGGGAGGTGGAGAACTAATATGGAATCTCTCTCCATAGCTGAATTTGAAGTTCCTTTGTTCTGCCAGAGCTATCTACCTTTCTCAGGCACTTTCCCCTCTTGCTGCACAGTTGAAGTGAGGGGTGAACACAGCCTCCATGCCCCTCATGAAAGCAGCTCACATTTGGCTTGAGTGATTAACAGGGAAAGAGAAGAGGGCTCTCCGAGAAGCTGAGGCTTCACTCACTCTGCAGAAGCTGGAAACTCCAACCTCAGCCTGGCTGTTCTGTGTCTGCCAAAATCCTTTGAAGTGAATTCTTTGAAGTTGGCCAGAAGCGGCTCTGAACTGGGGAGAGCGACGAGGAGGGTGGATGGGGGCCGGCCAGGGGCTTTGATTCCCACACAGTGCAGTCCAAGTCAAGCTTGGATTCAGCAGATAAAAAGGGCATTTTTTAAAAAAAGGTCACCATTGATTTTACAGGTAAAAGGAGATGTAAATCCTAACTCATGTTCACAAGATGACCCGTGGGCCAAACTGCAAGTCTCAACAAGTGCTACAAGGTACGGAAGTGTGCACTTATTTCAGCCTCACACTGCTGCAAACATCACCCCTTAAAAAACACCTCTATGATAGGACTGGACGAGGTACCAAAGCCCTTCACTGTGTGTACTTCTGCAGAAATGACTGACAATTCCCTTAAAGCTCTCTGTGGCATTTCTGCTACATGGACAAAAGGAGCTCTTAAAGCAAGTTGGAGTTTCTCAGGGGCAAGTAAGAGTGGGAAACATGTAAAACTGGTATTTTCTGGAATCCTTCTGCCAAGGGCATCTATGATCCACATTTTCAGTACTTAACATAGTATCACACAGACTGTAATTCTAAGGGTTGCATCTTTGGAGAGCTGCAATAAGAAGTCTGGCTTAAAGTAACAGCCTGCCTTAAAGCAACCCTGATCCACTGGGATTTGGCAATACATTATCCCCCTGAGCAAGGAGCAAAGGAGCAGGATAATAAAATAAAAAAACAGCTGAAAGTATTACACACTAGAAACATTTCATTCCCCTTATGATGCCTCAGGACCAAAGGAACGGAGGCAATAACTGCAGTGCTGAACACATGCAGGCAGTTTTTCAGCAAACTGATGAATGGGAATTTGTGAAGTTTCTGTTGCACAGAGTAAGGAATGAGACAGAGCAGGCAGCCAGTATTTGGCCCACAGAACTATGAAAATGTTAGACATGATTTGGTCATGCAAAAAAAGTGCAAAAGTTCAAACGGAACCAGTTGCACACAGAAGACTGCACCAAGAATGAAGTACCTGAAATTCTGGGACCCTGGGCTTAGTCATACTGAAGTATTGCTTCTGTTTTCCCTTTCCCAAAAGTTGTATATTCTTCAATACAATTACTCTCCCTTATAATTCAGAACTTATTGTAGAAGTGTTTTCCATTCAGTCCCTGACCAGCTGTATGTAACAACCAAGAGGAGAGATGAAGATTTTTGTTTCACAAGTTCTCTTGCTGCTTTTTACAACGATTTCTCACAGACCTTTTCACAAGCCAGTATTTCAAATTATCTTGGTAAGGAAAAGGAACTTGTCAACGCTATTTCCTTTTTATTTGCTCTGCTAATTTAGTGGCTTTTTGCAACAGACTAAATCAAATGACTTTCAATTTTGAAATCTAAAAATGCTTTGCAGCCTGAGTTTAACACATAAAGATTTAGAGTATTATTTGAAACACAACACAGCAACGTCTCATAGTGAAAGGAAAACATTTTCCTATAATAAAAAAGATGCAGGATTTATTGCACAGTCCTGACTACAAAGGTTTCTAAGGCTGCTAAAAATGGTGCAACAGTTTCTACATTACTGTATCTCAGCAACTTGTACATCAAATTTGCAGAGCTCACAGACAAGTTGCCATTGTTACTCTATTCACTCTCACTGGGTTGTGGTTTTCTGTTTTGCTTCGCTTTTTAATTAATCACTTCAGATCTGCAATTTGAAATCCTTTAACAGTTCCACTGGGCTGCTTTTAGGAACACTTCTCATCTCCTTGCCTACAGAAGCATAACTTGTTAGAAATTACATGAAGAAATATTACAGTTCTAGTGCAGGAAGGAGAGGTTACTCTAAATAAGCAGAGCAGCAAATGTGTTAAGCAGAAATATATTTAACTGGCCTGCTGGCCACAGTCACTTACTGAAGCCAGGAACAACCTTATGCAAAGTAGCTTCAGTTAACACGATGTTAAAAAACACCCAGTACTATTTTAAAAACTTTCAGTTTCAACAGTATTTAACCAGATAAAGCATAGTTCTTAGCACTAAGACAGTTTCCAGACATAAGAATTCTTTCTCCTCAGGGACACCACAACACACAAATGAAAAGATTTTTGAACTAGACCCTGAGCTAAGCCCTCTCAAGTTGTGTATTTAGCATGTCATCAACACAATGAGCCAATAAATTGCTGCCCCTTCCTTCCATGCTTTGTTTTTAAAGACCTCATTGTATTTTATTTCAGTTTATTTAAGCAAGATTTCTATCGTTGCTGGTACAGAAACAGGCAAAACTTGTTATCTTTGCAAATATGAAAAAAGCCTCTGAAAAATACATCCATATATATTAATTGCTCTGACCTTACACCTTAACAACTTAAAAACTTGTTTGTTCACTTTAATCAGAAACCACAAATCAATATTCCTTCATACCTTGACAAGTTATGGAAATGAACATCAGGAACAGCACTTTTAACACTTCCCTTTTTTTTTTTTTTTCCCCTGACAAGCTCCAAGACCAGCAAGAAAGCCAGGCAATACACCAGTTGTAGAACTATTACTGAGCTTGCAGCACTTCCCTGAACACACAGCCTTTGGGAAGACTTCCACACTCAAGAAGAAAACTTCACTCTAATGAAAAAGCTGAAGGCTAATTACTTCACATTGTGGGGATTTCCTGCAACCCCACAGACACTGAAGAACAGATCTGAGAGCAGCTTCTAAAGATTTTCTCAGATCAGCTGCTCAGGTTCTGATGCACACATGGGTGTCAGCAAGTACTGTCTTGACAGACCTTCTCCTATTGCCTGCTTTCTGAAACACCCTAGACATTCAAAATAAAGACATGTGACTCATTTTCCCAACCAACTGCTTGCAAAGATTATTGATTTCATGGGTCATTAGACACATTCCTGCTTTTTTCATTGTCTCTGCTGCAGAGTGGGGATGGGAGATCAGCACTTTCAAAATAATTATGAATTTAAGAGCAGCAATGACAGAGAAGAGAGGGGGAAAAAAGAAAAAAAAAGGAGAGTGGGTGACAGAGATGACATGGAACAGAACACCAGTAGTTTCAGCACAAGAATTCCCAAAATACACCAAGGAATGCCAAGCCCTCTCCTTCTTCCAAAAGCACCATAAGGCAACAGCAAACAAGAGGAAGAGTTAGATAAGGAAAGAGCTGCAGCAGAGCTGGGAACTGTGTTTGCTGTTTGCTTCCCTGGTTGTGGGTAAACATCCAAACATTTGTACAGCTAACTGATCTCCATCATTAAATTTCTGTGTAAACTTGCCTATATCAGAACATTTCATCTTTGTACACTTAGAAGGGAGGGTTTTGCTGCTTTTTAAAAATTGTCTTATTTCAGAAGCCTAAAAACATGGGACACAGACTCTTTTATTCTCTGATTACTTTTCCCATGGGGAAACTCAAATTAAATATGGTCAACAACACCTCAAAAAGCTTAAAACAGGTAACCTACGTACCTATATGTAATCCATATAACAGACACCATATGTAATCCACACAACTAAATTAAAAAGGCCTGCTTATATTATGTGCAACTGTACACAGCCCTTCTCTACAGCAGCTCAGTGCTAATGCTTTGGCTGAGCACTTAGAGCAGGGAGAGGTGCCAAGTGACAATGGGAGAAAAGAACTTTTGTTCAGCTTTGTTCTTCCCACCCCAACCTGCAATTTTTATTTTGATCCTCTCGAAAAGGTCCAGGTTTGCATTCCAAGGCCTGCTCTGTGTGAGTGAAGCAAGCCCCTCTCTCTGTAGGAGACTACAGACAAGGAGAAAGCTTTCTTCCCATTCCTGATTGCACAGAGCACTCCTACAATCGCTGTCATCAAACAGCCAGGTCCCAATTCCTGCCCATGCACATCTTGAAAACCTCTGCTCTGACCCTTTGCTGCTCTTTTTCAGGTGCAGGATGCAGGCAAGCTGACAAATGACACATTTCACTGTGGAAATTTAAAACATCACTGAGCCAAGCTAACAGCCCAGTCCTTACCAGGCAAAGCAGGTAATAAATTACCAGGGCAAATTTTACCAAAGGACCTTTTGAATCCTTAGAAGAATCCCATCTGCCTGACTCCTCCAACCAATGTAGCCCAAATATGAGTCCCAGCTCAGGAGCCACCTCAACAACCTGAGAGAGGAAACTGCACCACAAAAAGAGCCCTAGGTTCACCTCATCTAACACCTCTCTTTAAACATGTTCCACAAAAACAAGACCCAAAATCCATGGTGGGTTTTCCCTACCACTTTTGTTCAAACAGTTATTAAGTGTCATGTTCCAAATGGAGGCAAAAAGAAAAATTCAAAGGCACAAAAATCACACTGAATGAAGTTTGCAGTATTTCTCTCTATTTTCACATTACTATTTTCAGTGAGACCTTGTTCATAGGTACAGATAAGCACAAAATAAAGGTGGAGTGCACACACATGGACATAACATTTACAAGTGAAAACATCTGGCAACAGTAGCTTGAAACTGCCAGAGATGTAGAAAGGACTTCAGCCTGCTTTGGAGCTTTTCCTGGTAAAAACTAATAGGCTTTAGACTCAATCTTCTAACCAGAAGTAATTCCTTACCAGCATGACTACAAGAAAAGTCTAAAAATCACCTTTCTTGTTAAAAAGTGTAATAAACATCTTAGACAATATGAATATTAAGCCTCAAATGAAACAAAATGCGTTTGGGGAAACAGATAAGAGCCTTTGGCTAAAATAAACAACTAAGAAACAAAAATTATTTCCCTAATGTAAACTGGAGGAGGAAGAAAAAATATTTGCCAGTAGATTCCCATGTTCTGACCTCTGCATGAACTCTAAGTAACCAGTCTGCAATTTCTAACAGCAACAAGAAAGGAAAGTGCATAGAAAGATACTGAAGGATCCCAGTCCTCCCAACTTTTGCTAAGCAGACAGGACACAAGTCAACTGAAGAAAAAAACCAACAAAAAACAAACCAGACCTTACACTACTCAAAGCTGCAGCTCTTTGTAGCAAATCACCAAAATACTTCACTGCAGCCACCACAGGTGGAACACTGCAAGTCACAGACCTATACATGCCTTGGGGACCAAGGCCTGACTCCAACTGCAAGTTTCTTCCCAAAATCTATATANNNTTCCCAAAATCTATATATGCCTTGGGGTTTAGCTACATTATCAGTTCAAGGTAAAACCAGCTTGATTTAGAAATGCCAGATACTGGATAATCTATCACAACCAATGTTAATGATTCCCCAGCTTAATTAGTGTTAGCATAATCACCCATCTCTACTCCAAAGGTAATGTGTTGGTAGACAAATATTCAAACTATTTTAGGATACCTTAACATGAGGATTTTCTAGGCTGAAATAAAAAACAAAGCCCAACTGCACCCACTGAACGTGTCTGAAATGTTACAGGAGATCTTCAGCAAAGTAAGTGCTTTGCCCTCACATAGTGTTAAAAAGCAGTAACTACTCAA
>VYZP01032660.1:0-13895 GCA_013400635.1 Hypocryptadius cinnamomeus
TGGCTGCTTCAGACCTGGTTTTTCATCATATTCACTCTCAGATTGTCCTAGCAGGCAAGATTTAGGAAAGCATGCTGAGTTAAAGCATTAAAATGAGTCTTCTAATATAATTAGCAGTTATGAAAAATCTTGATGCATTCCACCGAAGGTGGCCCAGAATAACCCCATTCATAGTGTCTCAGACACGCTTTCTTCCCACAGAAATTTAAAAATAGGGAAACTTACCAGGCTGAGAAAATTTAATGGAAGTATGAATCATGTTGACTTGTACTGCTGCAGATTAGTTACAGTATGTTACCATTTTTAAACTCTTTTAAGTTTCACCAACAGAGCCTGGAGAGTAAAATTAAAATGTTGGACGGTTATTGATCCAGGCAGATGCTGCCTACCAGAATTAAACACATGCACCTCTGTAATTTCTGGAAATGTCTTTCCAAAAGTATCCCATGTACTTGAAGTAGCAATTGTCTATTTAAAGATTAAGGAAGTGCTGGGAATTTCAGAAAACATTTGTTTGGCTTAGTTGTTACAATAAATGAATGCACTGTGTCTTCTATTCCCTTAAAAAGAGACAAATCTACTGAAGACAAATTTGAAAACCAAAAGCTGAAAAGTGTTCAAGTAAGTGTTCAATTAGAAATGCCTTTGTTCAAAAATACTTGACCCAATGTATGTCGAGAATGATCAAATATAAATTCATTTTTCATTATTAGTGCCATAAGACACATCAGTGTTAAAACTTTGCAACAGCTTTAAAAATCTCAGATGTCATACCAGCTTCACTACAAGAGTGACTGGACCTTATTTGGCAAATTTACAGAAACCTTCACTGCACTGTTATCTCACAAACCCTTGGAGGTCAAAACTGATGGACAGAGCAGTGCATGCAATCAGATTACTTTATGTCACACAAAGCAGCAAAGAAAGGTGAGCCATTACCCATTAGTGACAAAACTCTTTGCATCTCCTTTAGAGACAAGCAGCTGACTGACCTGCCAGCAGAGAAAATCCCCAAGATGATTCTTGGGGGGGAATATTCTTTCCTGAAAATATTCAGTACAATATTTTGATAAAGCCATGAAAAAAAAAAATTCTGATATGGAAACTGCAGCAGCAGCCACAAAAAAAATGCCTTTGGCAAATAGCTCAAACTCATTCATGGTCAAAAGACAAGACAAACATCATATGGGCATCGAAGCTGCTGGATGATCTGATCAGAGCCATGAACAAGTGACAAACATTTCTACATGCACTTTTTGTTGGGCTAGTTAGCCTGGAAATCTGTCAGGCCAAGGTATTTCTGTCACACCTCTGAAATACAGGGAGGACAGATGGGTGAACTCAAACAGCAGTGGTTTATTTATCTGATGTACCACAAGGAGTCATGCAAGTAACTGGTGCCATCTCTATTTTATGCTCAAACGTATCGTCTAGCAAACATCTTTCCTCTATTTCAGAAGACAGATAATCTCTAAGGGATGTTTTAAAATGCCTGGGGAGTCACTGTCACCAGGCTGCTCCTGACACCCCAAATCATGGCTCTTGTAAATATCAGCCTTGAACTGCTGTGATGGCTCTGACAGATGTCATCGTGCCCCCAGGGCAGGAGCAAATGGCTGAAGAGCAGCTGCTGAAGTGAAAATCTGGCAACCTGCAGGCAAATCAGCCTGTCAGATAAGAGCTCTCAGGGATGACAGGTGACATGGTAAACCTAACAGCCAGGGAGGAGGCTCTCTCCTTCCAGACTACCAAGCAATATTAAGATGAAATAGACCACTTTTCCTTCTGACTCAGTAGTTAAGCAGTGTTCTCACACTTTAATTCTACTGAAAGCTTCAAATTCAACCTTTCCTCTTGTTCTGCAAATTGAGATGCTGAAGAGAAGTTTAAGGAAGGAGCAACATAACTGTTAACAGACTAAAAAGGATTTGATGCCAGATGTGTTTGAGGAAAGAGGATGGGTCTGAGAAACCCTAGGGCCCAACAAACACTCTTGATTTTTTGCCCCAGGTGATTCTGCCCTAACATTTTGGGTGTGAATATTTGGATTAAGGAGCAAACTCCAACTTTATCTTTCCATGTGTAATTCTAAACTTCTGCAATTGTTATTTGAGTTCTCAAAGCTAACAAACATCCTTCTCATGCAAGCATGGCTTTACTGCAGTTACTGCCATTCAGAACCTTACAGACAAGTCTTTCATGAGCAAGGTATAAGCAATACTAAATAAGAACACTCTTGACATAGAGCTTTCAACTTGAAGAACGGTTTTTAAAGAACATTAAATACTCAAATTCTGTGTCTGAATTGCAAGAATATAATTCAGTGATTGAGTTTATTGGAGGAAAATCGAAGAATCACAGAATCAGTAAGGTTGGAAAAGATGTCTAAGATCACCAAGTCCAAGCATTAATCTACACTACCAGGTCCATCACTAAGCCATGTCCCTAAGCACCATATCTATACATAATAACTAAAATAAAAATTTCTCAAACTCTGTGAAAAAAATTACAAAGAGGAACAATTGTGATACCAGAGATAGCTACTGATATCACCACTTTTATTTTGCTCTATATTTTACCATATGTAATAAAGTAATCCACTTTCAAATGAGAGAAAATGCTTAAGATCTATAGACAAAAGACACCTTCAGAGCAGGTTAGTCTTACAGCTCACCTGAAATGCAGAATGACTAGATCTCCATTACAGTGGCCTGAAATCTGTGGTGATGGACTCTGCAGGCCCATGGATAAGCAGGAACAACTACAACTACTTCATAATTAGAAGTTTCTCGAGACACAGTTAAATCAGTGATCTGTCCAGGCTCTTCTGCTCTGTGTGACAAATGAAAGAGAACATCAATAAATTGATAACTGCCTCTTCTCAGTGTGTTGTTACATGTCTTCTCCTGTAAGGCTTTCCTTCTATTTAAATCACATCACCAAATATTATAAAAAGTGATGTAAGATAAGTGGTTTGTTCCATCTCCAGAGGCATATTCCAGTGTCAGTTTGCCCATTCACCCTTTAAGTTTTGTACTGAATATCTGAAATCAACAACTGATTAAGCTGTAACAACAAGAAAGTATTATGTCCACCTCCTAATCACTTGGTACTATTTTTACCCTTCTAAGCTAAACTTGAATCTTTATTGTTCCACTATATCTGTCTGTACTTTTCACTTTCAACTCTCCATTTCATTGTGAGGACTCTTCACTTTCCTTAGAACTTTTTCTTGTGTTCTACCTTAGTAAGAGTCCTCTTCATTTTCCATCATGTGATTCACTTATCATTTCTCTGTGAAAAAGAAAAAAGAATACTAGGTCCCTTTGTCAAAAAAATCTTAGCAGATATGCACAGAAGCTTAACTTTCAGTGAAATAAATCATTTGGATGTATCACTATTTTCAAGACAAAATAACAATTTTTGTTTCCCATAATGGTTTATAATTTTCATTACCTCTGCATTAAATTTTTAGTTATAAACCTCTGCAAAAGCAGCTGAAAGGAATAGCACTGAAACCAGGCCATTTTTAAAAGATAATAATTAGGTGATTTGCTTAATTTCAATATTCAGTAACTGACTTGATTGGAGAGTAAGACTGAAAATGGAAGGACCTCAGAAAATGAATTGATATAACTTTGACATTAGATTTCTCACTTGTGTATTCACATCTAATTACAAGCAAGTAATTCTGCTTATTTTGCTTATTTTTGACTAATGATAATACCCAAAAACTGAGGGCCAATATCAAAAATCCTGTTCCAAACAATGCACCCTTTTTAATTGTCCTTACCTTCCTTGGTTCATTACTCAACTTCGGCCTAGACCTTCCATAGCTGAGCGGAATGAAGGTGACAGAAAAGACATGAGGAGAGAGATGAGCAGTTCCTTTATCAAGGGATTATCCCATTTGTTGCAATGTTTCCCACTAGCCTTCAGTTCTTTCCTTTATTTCTTCTTAGATCTTTCTTTAAGGAGGAGAAGTTCTACATATTTCATGCTGACTGCCCAGAAAACTCCAGAAATATCTCAGTAAGCAAATTATAAATGGCTTGAGGAAATGATCAGGATGTATTTTCAGGTTTGTATAGGGTTACCTACTTTTCAAGACTTTTATGATGTTTACAGATAAATTGAAGTCTGGCATAAGTAGCAGTAAATTAAGTGCTCTAAATGTGGCTTTTAAAGTTTGATTAATTAATAGCCATAAAGCATTTTGCACTGTTCAGACTAAAGGTCTGTAAGTGCACAGAACAAAACACAATAATTATTAATCCTTTATCCCACTGTAACTGGGAATATTGGACAGACACTTAGCCCAGGTACTCTAAAGTATACAGTCCTATTTTCCAAATCCATCTCCCCCAGCCATAGCTCCATTAGTTTTGCTGATCTTTTCCTGTAATGAATTTGCTTTTTGCTAGTTTAATGTAGGATGAAAACAAGGGGCTATACAATGTTTTTTACAGCTGTGTGCTTTGACACACAGAAGATATTTCAGCTCCCATGATGACAGCATGCCATTCTGATGAAATAATGCAGCAGTCACTTAATAACATGGAAGGAACAGATACAACCTAAACATGCAAATATGGTAATTACCAACCTCAAACACAATTATCTCATGTGCTAGTACTCATAATGAGAACAATATTTCTGTACGGTTGGTTTTTTTCTCAGAATCATGTGCAAAACATTCTGTCTGTTTCCTGCCTTGTGGAAATTTGTCTCTCCCACAAAATTTCATTTTCTGTAATGACACAAAAAACACTGGTTCAGTGACCTTGGCAGCTCCTTCACAGGGCACATAACTTATGCTGTCTTTCCACCTTTATATGAATTGTGTGTCTCAGCTCCCACGAGCTGATCAGAGGGACGTGCTCCAGCCCAGCACATGCATGGTTGAGGCTGCAATTACCAGAACAGCCTTTCTGAGCTGCCCCATGCAAGAGCAAGAGGTTGGATCCTCTGCGGGTCTAAAACCTGGTCCAGTTTTATAATGGCACTGGTGTGATTTATGCTGGGAGAGAGTTTGTGCTGGCTTGTGTGTCCATATCAAATTTGCTTTTATAATAAGACTCCTCTGAGATTTTATTCTATAAAATAGTTACAGGTGTTTGGTAGTTCACTTTCTTTGGCTATGATAATGTGCTGGTTACTGCCCAGAGTTAAAAAAGTAAGGGACTACTGTTATGTGAATACAATATAACCTAAGGAGCAAATATAGATTTGTTTCAAAGATTTTGGAAGTGTAAGCTGAGAGAAGTAGTTACCAACAACAGGCTTCTAGTTTCACGAAACATTTTATTAGATGAGATTGAGTGGTTCTTGTATTGATATTATCCCTGACAACCAAGTACAAAAGTGACACATCATCAGAGACTGGCATAAAAATTTCTGTAAAAAATTGTGTGTGTTCCTCAGAAGCAGAAAATAATAATCGATCTGAACAAAAGTTTTCCGTAAGATTCTTGGCCTCTCTTCCTTAGACTGTATGTTTGAGCATTTCAGGCAAGACCTGGTTTCCTCTATGTTCATAAGCACCCAGATTCTGAGCTCAGTGGCAGTTCACATGCAGGGCAATCAGTTATTTCACATACCTAGGCTGCTATGGCTCAAACTCAGCTTTCTCTGGAGACCTCATATTAAAACAGAACTGCCAGCAGAGGTCTAAGAAAGAAATTTCAAACTATTCTTTCCCTGAAAGGGCCCAACTTAGATCTGTAGTTTTGTTTTTTCTTTTTGCTTTGATAGTATACTTCGGCATAGACATGAAGATCACTTGGGGTGTCTGGCTTGTTTTGGATTTCATGCCAGGTATTGAGGCAGAATTGGCTTGCACACCAGACAAGTAATCTGTCACATGGGACAGTGAGCAAATGCAGACAGCAAAACAGACACTGCCCTTTGAGAGGTGGTATCAGCTGCTAGAACAGTGCAGATTGTTAGTCATCTCTCATTTCCTGCCTGTAGGTCCTTGTTGATGTTTTTTTCATGTGGGGATATATGAGAAATAGGTAGCTCTTTCTGTGAAAAGTGGCTCCAGCAAACTGTTGATGTTCTCCCACTTCCAGGCATAGTGGAAGAGTCAAACCAATATTCATTAAAGCTTTGTCAGCCTCTCTCCTCAGTTTCCACTTTTCAGTGACTAAATGGCAAGATCAAGTCCCACCTTACCATCTTATTCCATCAGCTCTCAGAATAATTATCTTGCTGATTTTCCAGTTTGATTAAACTAGATACATACTATAATTTGCAATTTTATTATTGAAATAATATTCACATGGTATTATGGATCAGTGACAATATCAAAAGTCATAAAATATACTTTTAGAGAAAATAATAAACTGAAGAACATATATACTCTGTAATCCATTTGTTTGTGGCACCAAAAATCTATGTAGCCTACTGATAAATAATAAAATTTGAAAAAATTACAGATCATTAATAATTATGTAGATAGCAAAACTCAGTAATTTAAATCTCAGTCAGAATTATCCCCTTCACAGATATCTACTGAAACGATTTTCAGTCTTCAACTCTTTTCTTGCAGCTGTGCTGTAAGAAACTCCACAGTTTTCACTGTATTATCCTTATTAAACTCTGGATGTCTGTAGCTCCATGCAATAAATTTAATGAGTGCAAAACCCACTCAGATGAAAAGAGAGAGTTCTTTCATCATGAGACTTGAATTTGACCCCATCTTTTTTTTGAATGAGGATGGCTTCATGGCTTTTCCTATCAGAGAGGGCACAGTGAGGTTGGCTGGAAGCCAGAGTGAGGTTTCTCTCCCCCAAACTGGTGTGAGAAGCAGGAGAGAACTGAGCTGTGAACAGAGGAATGCCAGCAGGAGCTGCCAGCCAGTGCCACGCTCTGCTTTGAGACCAAAGAGGTGTCAGGGGTTGAGGGCTCGGGGTCCCTGAGCTCCACCACTGCTGCACAGGCAGGGACAGTGCCTGAGGCAGTAACTTGTGGGCTTGACCCAGGAAAGGATTTTATTCAACATAATGAGAGGGAACACTGCATGACCACACATACCATGGAGGCTCAGTAACTTTTTATGCCCAAATTTCATTGCAGATTTTGGCCTAAGACCTGCAGTTAACACTACTGATGGCAGAGCCCTGTGTCCCATTGAAATTAGTGATACTGTACCCACAGTAAATTAATCTAGTGCAAGCCTTCAGCCCCTAACCTGCAGCTGTTCTTGAAAGGTAACTCTCAGCATTATCACTGTACCCCATTTAAAAATTTTCCATACAACATTTGAAAAGGGCTGTTCTTGTATGAGGTCTTACTGAAAATGGAAAAAAAAAAACATTTTAAGTTTGAAAATGAGTCACTTTGGATTCATGATTTTTTTTTCCTATGCAGAGGTTACTTGTGACTAGAAAATTAAAGGATCAATTAGCTGAAATTCTTAATGCTTAATTCTTTCAGGGCAATGAGATTATCAGCACTACAATTAGAAATAATTTTAGTCATTATTTTCTCTGTTTTAAAATCTTCCTTTTAATTTCCCACAACAATATCTTTCTCCTACCTTGATTTGACAACTTGCCTTTGGACCAGACTCTCAGTAACTTTAGTAGAATTCTACTTCTTGATCAGGGCTTTACAAGAGATATTACATTGCACACCACAATATTTTCATGTCCTGCTTCTTCAGGTCATCCACAGTGTAGTTCATCTGAATAAATTTTGACATTTCCACTTAGGACCTCTTTCTATCTATGAAGAGAGATGAATCCTTGCATGGTGTGAATTTAGACTACTAAAGTAGGTCATGGGAATTATACTTATTCACTCAGGCCTTTTCTCTCAGCTGACTACAAAGAAACCTGGGGTGGCTGGCACAGCTGGAGGCACTGCAGTGAAGATCTCTAAAGCTGGATCAGGTGAATCCCACCTCTGTTTCCTAATAAAGGCAAATTGTCAGTGACAATGGAAATCTTGATCCTCACTTGTTTGGCCCCTTGTTCTGCTACCTGAATCTCTGCAGAATGACTATAAATACATCGCCACTGACTTTTTACAACATTTGGGACAAATCTACTTATGTTACAGCTGGCAATGGAAAAGAATGTTTTATTACTCTTGTTCAAGAAAAGACTAAATCACTCCCTTTGTTATAAAAGGCCTACAAGTGTTTATCTGAACAGGAGACATTGATATTCTTTTATCCTTTTCTTGCAGCTGAGCAGCACACTGGGAAGCCCTGATGTGGAATTCACAGGGATCCCAAGAGCTACTTAGAAGCTTGATTTTCATTTAACTTTCTTTAAAAAAAATCTACAAAAAATCTGAAACTAGGGTAAGGGAAGAAGGAAAAGAAAATGATGAATTATTTCGAAGAGCTTTGGATCCAAGCAGAGACTTGGCCTACTTTCATTATTTAATAGTCAGGAGAAGAATTTCCTCCCTCATGTCTTTTTTTTTTTTTTTTTTTTTTTTTAAGAATACCATTCCCCTAAACACTATTTCATGCAGGTATTATTTCCAGCTTTGAAAATGAAATTGTTTGCTAAAATGAAAATATCAAAAGTTGACACATAATTGAACTGTTTTTCTTTATCCAGGTAGATCTTGAAAATTTTTTATTTATTTAGGGAAGAGTCTAGGCACCTAGGCTGGCATGGCAGCTGCTCATGGAGTACCATCACTATTGTTTATATTTCATTAAGTAGGCTATGCTAATTCCAGAACAGAGTAGAGTAGCTCTGCTGAGATGCTTACAAATATTGAGATAAAAAGGAGGACAGAAATACCTGAAGTCTTTTTAAGTCCTTTGGTGAGGAGCTTTTCCTTTCTGAATTTTCCAATGAGATTATTTTTATGGATTCTGTGGCACAGATATGTTTGCTCTTAAAAAGGAAAATAGTCTTGGAAACAATTTACCTTGTAGACTATCAGGAAGTAACCATATAGCCAATTTGAATTTGTGTCCTACATACCCTGAAAGAGGAGTCTAGTCTGAATTTTCACTCCCTAAAGTCGTAGAATCATAGAATGGTTCACATTGAAAGGGACCCTTAAAAGTCATCTAGTGTAAAACCCCTCTGCAACTAGATCAGGTTGCTCAGCTCCCATCCATCTGTCCCTGAATGTTTCCAGGGATGGGGCATCCACCACCTCTCTGGGCAGCCTGGTCCAGTGTTCCACCACCCTCAATGAAAAAATCGCAATATATTTCTTTTTTGTATCTAGACTAAATCTACCCACTTTGGGGTTTAAACCACTATCCCTTGTTCTATTACAACAGGCCATCCTGAAAAGTCTGTGCCCATTTCTTATAAGATCCCTTTCAATACTCAAGTCTTTCAGCATGTAAAGCCACAATGAAGGATCCTCAGAGTTTTCTCCAGGCTGAACAACCCCAACTCTCAGCCTGTCCTCACAGGAGAGGTGCTCCATCCCTCTGATGGTGCTCATGGCCTCCTCTGAACACACTCCTCAAGGACCACACCTTCCCAGGAGCCTGAATTGGACACAGCACTCCAGGTGGGTCCCATGAGGGAAGGGCAGACAGACAATCCCCTCCCTCAGCCTGCTGACCGTGTTTCTGATGCAGCTCAGGATACTGTTGGGTTTTTGGGTTGTGAGTGCACACTGCTGGCTCATCTCCAGCTTTTCATCCACCAGAGCCCCCAGATGCTTCCCCCCAGGGCTGCTCTCAGTGACTTCACCCACCAGCACGTGCCTGGTGGTTGCCCTGACCCAGGTGCAGCACCTTGCACTTGGGCTTGCTGATCACTAGGTTCTCGTGGGCCCACTTCTCAAGTTTGTCTAGATCCCTATGGACGGCATCCCATCCTTCTGTTGTGTCAACTGCATTGCACAACTTCATGTCATCTGCAAACTTGCTGAGGGTGCCCTAAATCTCACTCTCTGTATTTATGATACAGACATTAAAGAGCACCAGACCCCTGACAGACACCACTCGCCATAGATCTCCACCTGGACACTGAGCCACTTGCCACTACCCTCTGGATGTGACCATGCAACTGTGCAAGTCACCCAAGTCTCCTTCATATTATTTATACCTCCTTTTGCAAATCCATCTTTGTCTGGCTTATTATTTTTCCCTTTCTATCCATTAATAGAAGTATTAATCATTTTGGGGAATGTGAGAAGAAGAGAATGGAATCTTGAAGATGTGTTGCCACAGATTACACTTCCAAGTTGACAAAAAAGTGCTGTTCCCAAATTTAGTACTGTGCACTAGATTGCAAGGAGCAATGCACAATAAATTACTGTATTTATGACATGCAATAAATATATAGACAATTTTCTGAAATTTCTGTGACAAGTGCACAAGAATTATTGAAAAAATACCACCCCATTAGGTACCAAATTCAATGGAAATTTACAGCCATCTCTGTTTCCACACCTGTGGGCATTAGTGTCAAAATTATAATTCCCCTCCTCTCCCAATCTTGAACGCTTCGTGCTGGTAGCCATAGTGTGAAAGAATCAGAATTCGTCCATTAGGTAAATAGCTCTGTGTGCATGTGTGTGTTGAGGATAAAGGCATTTTTCTTATTTTTCTTCTTTTTTTTCTTTCTCCTTTTTGTTTTTTTTCCTTTCCCAGAATTGTATGTCTGTGCACAGGTTTCCCAGGGGACCAGGCAGACAGAGCAATTTGTGAAAAAGCCTGAATTGGGGAAAAGGAAAAGGGAGCTTGCTGCAATTTATGTAGAAGGAAGTCTTCTATTATGAATTTATTATGTACAGCATCCTTGTAAGCATAATTATGACCACTGATATTTGTATCAGAGAGAGGTGATTTTCCCAATCTGTGTTTCTGCTTACATCTGACACAACTTGCATGACATAACAAATCCTGTGGCCCATGCAATAATAATGTGCCACCTCTGTAAATCAAACCTTACATAAACTAGCAAACAGGAAGAAAAAAGAGACAGTAGCTAATTGAGAGCTAATTGTGCTTGACAAACTTCTCAGACAGGATATGCTAATATTCCTAGGTAGGCAGCTAGGCTGGATCTTAGGAGACTTTACCTGTAATAGCTAATATCCAGTTCCTCACAGATGACTATGACCTGGTTTTCTTGGTTTTTAAAGGATCTGTTTAGGCTGCTAAATTGGTCTAGATGCTCCCAGAGCCAGTGTTTAGATTCTCAAAGACCGCTACTCAGTCACTACCGACAGATTTGTAGCTTTTCAGATTTCTCCCGTATAGCCTAAAGGTAATCACTACCAGGTACACTCAAACTTGCCTATGGTCTTATAATTTTAGAGGGAACAGTAGGGTTTGAGTGTTTGATGACTTAGATATTATGCCAAATGCCTTCTTTTTAGGGCCAGTAGTCAGACTTCATGGGATGTACCTGCTGGCTCTGGCTGTGCATCTCCTATACCTAAAAGAAATTCAAGGTAGTCCTTCAGCATTTTTACTATTTTTATAACGTCTGTTTTGCTGCTGCTCAGGGTTTTTTTTCTGTTTTTTTTTTTTTCTTTTTTTTTTTCATTCCCAAGTGAATTTGAAAGCATATCTTCTATACTTTGTCTAATCAACAAACTGTAATATTCTGTATAAGGCCCCCTAAATCCCCACTGCTGAAGCAGTTCCAGTTTTCATGGCACTATAAAAAATTCTGTGGACTAAAAGCATTGGAATAGAAGTTGGAGTTAAAGAATGAAGGGGAGAGAGTTAGCTTAGGGAAATGTAGCTTTGTAAACCTATATTTGGAAACCTACTACTGAAAAGACTTTGGAGTTAAGCTCTGTTTCCACCCAAAGACAGGAGTAGTTGCTTTGTTGTAGGCACTTAAATTCTGTTCCTGAGTATTCTCTCTGTCTCTAAAAACAAGCTAATTTTATTTTTTGATACAGTTATCAGGGTAAACACATGAAGGACTTTGACATGATCAGAAGTCCTTGTGCTGCCTACATTTGAGGGAAAAAAAACCCCAAGAAAAATAAAACAAAAGCACAATGACCCACCTAGAAGATATAGACTTAGATCTGTGATTTGATCAGGCCAACACTGATTATTATATATGTGCCTCTGTATGGTACTACACTGAAAAATGGGTCTGATTATGCTCCATTTTCCTCCAAGTAAGCTCTGCTTTTTTTTTGGATGGAAAAAGAAAAGATTAATCTCAATGTTCTCTCAAGGTCAGCAAATGACTTTGGGTATTTCTAATATATCTAATATATTTCTAATATATCTAATACCTCTTTTCCAAGCATGAGTCTTTTATTCACATTATCCTTTTTCATTCTAAATGTTATGAGTCCAGTTTCCCTGAAGAAAACATTGTAAAAGGAACTATTTTCTCCCTGAACATGAAATCAAAACACAGCATAAAACCCTTTTTTGTGTTCTTACAGACAACTCGAGTCACTGTCCCATACTTTGTTTTACATTAACACTGGTGGGTTAGCATGACCTGGGTCTTTCCAGATGAGTATAACCAAAAGATGTAAATGTTAGCCCTAATAGGAACATATTACAAGGAAAGAAAAATAAATTAACTTACCAGATAATACAACATAATTTATTTCCTCCAGAGAGCATATTTTCAGTGCAGATTTTATTTTAATAAACTTGTCTCATACAATATTTCCCAGTACCACTTTCAATCCAACTTCAAATACATAACAGCTTTGGAATATAAATGATTGTTTACCTAATGCAACTTGAAGATTCAGCTCAGACTCAAGACTACTGATTAGTGTTCTCATTTGCAAAAGATGATGGGTCTGGATCTGACAAATTTTGAGACAAAATACTTATCTGCCTCTTGTGTCACAGACTTAGGTTTATTTTTGTCTCTTCTTGTGTTCCCTTCCTGTGGCAACTGAATAAACTTACTGTAAACCTCACGGGGCCTGAATAAATCATCAGAGCTAAGTTTTGTAACATAAGAAATTAAATAAATAAAATAAAGGAAGAAGATTGTTTTTGGCAATGAAGGATTTTCTGGGAGGTAATAAATAACAGTTGTATACCTTCAGGGTCCATTTGACAAAGAAAGTTCTCTTTAACACAGAGATTATTCTCCCTCTGTTTTGAGAACACCCTGAAACCAACAGGGAGTAGCCTGTCTTCTACCATCATCTATCATTACGTGAGGTCATAAAATATGCCACAATCATAAAATATGGTTGAGATAATTTAAATGGCAAGAACATATCTTTCTCTTAGCAACACACCACATGTACTCTTCTGATAACACTCCCTGGCATCTGAGCCAAAAGAAACCAAACTCAGGTGTGAGCCACCATGCATCTTGAAAGTTCAGATTTTGCCACTGTAAGCACTTTAGGGGCCTTCATGAGGAATAACTAAAACCTGCCCTTTTTCTGTGGCTGTAGTATATATTTAAGGCTGCATATCCTACATTTTGGGGAATAGCTTTTGGTTTTCTGCACCTTACAATTAGCATACGTCCCTACTGAGGAGTTAAGTCCTTTTGTCTCTGCAAGGTGTCCCAGAACCTAGTAACTGTCCAAGCAGGCAGGATCCCTGACTGAAAGGAAAATTGAAAAAAATAATAAAATTAATATTTCTTTGTTTTTGCTGGCTGGGTTGTACAATGTAACTAGAAGCATGTTATTGGGGGAATAAAGTAAAAGAAGTGGGAAGGGAGGGAAAAGCAAAAGCTTTTTGTGGGTAGTGTGTAGGTCAGAAGGTTAAAGAAAAAAACGCACTGATAACATGACAGGCAAATCCATAAAACTGTTAACCTGCTTGAAAAGGTGGATTTGACCTTGATATATTTCATGAAACAAAATATGTTCTCTCAGTATTGTGATCCCTGGAGATTAATGCAAAGGATTTGTTAATTTGTTACTCACCAAGGAACCTGTAGATGAATGTGCAGAGAATGCAGCTGATTGCACTTCTGCTTTGTCATTCTACC
>VYZP01032661.1:315-15559 GCA_013400635.1 Hypocryptadius cinnamomeus
TACTCTGTAACAACACAAATTGCATTTTCTTTCGCACATAAACTTATAAATACAGTTCCTACTGGGCATATAAGAATATTTGAAATAATTCAGCTGCCTGCTAATTTTTAACAAAAAATTCTTCCATTTTCAAACTTCCATTTAAACAGTCCCTGTACTTGCACCACATCACATCTTCAGCTTTCACCACACTCAATTCAGTATAAACTCTACTTTGTCTGTTTATGCAGCATTTACACAGTGCAGAAAAGAAAATAGTTCTAGGAGATCCATTTAGCCCTGCACCGATTATTTTTATGTTTCAACCTCACTCCTTTTCCTCAGACTCCAGTTCCCGTATTTTCCTTAAAACCCCAAATAGTCTAGGTAGCCACAGAAGTGATTGTTCCTACCAGTTTCTTTTCATCACTTCTGCAATTGACCAATTGACAACTGATTGATGGTTATCTTTTCACTTCCACAATGAAAGAAATTACCATCACTATAGCTATGTACAGTAAATGCCTCCAGAGTAAATTACATGATTCTAAAATTCTCCTTAGCTCACTTAGTAAAACATCAACACAAAAAGTTTCTTTTTTGCCTCTCTTCCTGTACTGCAGATTTGGCCTTTCCTGTCAGCTTCAGAAAAGAACTTGACAGCTTCTTTAAAAAGAGGAGTATAAAAGAACTTGAATAAGGGATGGCACAGGGCCGGGCTAAGGCTTCCATTCTCTGCAAGTGGCTATTCTTTGCACTGAAAAAAAAATTAGGCATGTGAGCACAGATAAGCCACATAAGAATACCCCAAAGAATATTCCCAGTGACCTTGAGATTTTGCTGCAATTCCGTATCCATTCTCTGCTGGAACAGCTTCATGAATTCTGAACTTCAGAATGACTAACTTATTTCCAGAATGTGAAATTCATTCCTTGTAGGGAGAAAAAAACACTCCCACAAAATTAGGAGGAGAAAGTATTTGCCACTACAAAACAAAATAAATTTGTCCTTGGATTTTTGCAATAGTTCAGATATATTGGTAAGAATTTGGCTCCATTCCCATCGCTGGTTTTGGTGATGTTGAGATGGAAGAGAGATACAATTCTATCTAAAACCAAACACCCCTCTTAATTTTGTCAGAATTTTTAGCTCCTGCATGGAAATATAGTGAAAACTTTTGATTGCTATACAATTAAGGGCGGTTTTCAGAGCATTAAATATACCACTGAGGAAGACTGAGAATTATTTATTGGGTTTTATTCCTTCTTGGCGAGCACTCTAAAATTGAAACTAAAATAGACTCATTATAGCTCATTATCTAAATAAACACTAAAGGAGAAATGTAACTCTGCTTTGGGGTGGCCAAAAGATTTTGTAATAACATAAAGCCTGTTTACTTTGCAATAAAAGATACAACTGCCCACAGATCCTGTCCAGTTCAAGTTACAGCCTTTAAAAACTTCTACTACTTTCTGCAAGCTGATAATCTCTACGAGTTTTTCACACTTCAGGCCAGCACTATCACCAGCTTTTAACTATAGGCTTTCTTGTGTTTTGGTTATCAGCAAACATCAGGACAGTGTAGTCTTCAAGTCCCCTTTGCTAATTTATTCAGGAAAGGAGTTCTCCTGGAATTTATGTTATGCCACCTTGGATGGATCCTTCCTGAGAGGTGGGGCTGTGATGGAGGATTCACTCCAGATCTAAATAAGACATATAGAGTAGATTAAATGCTTCTCAAACATTCTTTTCAGTTCTTTTATCCCCTCTATCAGCAATATTAGTTCTGGATATCTCTACCCTGTACTGGTTTCCAAAAGAGAGGGGCAAACAAGAATCAGGACAGATTTGATCTGAAATTCCCATACTCCAACAAAAGAGCAAAGCTCAACCAAAAGAAGACTAACCATGGTCTGCAATTACCTGTTACTGAAAAGACTTCTGAGTGTAAAGGGCCCTTTATTGTGAGGGAAAGAAAGGTATAGGAAATTACAGAAGATAATGCATTGCAGTTGTTTTACTACTATTAGAGGACTAGCGAGGAAATTCTTGATGTAAAATTCATATTGTTCATTTCTTTCACTATTGTTACTTTTTCAAAGAATTCTGTGCCCATGTACCAATATCCAGGGAGAAATAGCTGGTATTAAAATCAGTAAATTACAGAGTTAGTGTACTGCTGTGCTAACTAGATGAAAGGAGGATGGCTGCTATTAATGTACATAAATATGATTTGAAAAGGGACAACAGAGAATAAAAAGGAAATACATCAGGTTCATCTTTAGTTAATTTAAAATTGCATTTTAAACAATTAACTGCAATTATAATACAAATCTGTGCTGGAAAGAACTGTACCAAAAATCAGCTACAACTGTCTTAAAATACATTTTGTGAAATTAATAATTCTTTCTAGGAAACACCTTTGTCCACATATACATTTGTTCTTAAATATTTCAAGCAGTGATATTTCCCAGCCCAATTATCTTTTCAAAGACTGAAAAAGGCTCTGATAAGCAATTATAAGACAACCCCTTCCCCCAAATATTTACTTGTAATATTAATTGAGCAATTTAACCTATGAGATTAAATCTTAATATTTTTGAAACAATACAATATTCTTGCTTCCCAGAAAGAAAACAACTTAATGATACAAGGAAGGAAAGATACAACTGGTTTTCACCCAAGCAAACTTTAAACTAGAGGCTTTGAAAGCTATTATGTGCTGTTATGCACAAGTATTTAAACTCAGCTTTTTCTTAACCCGCATGATGGCTTGACAATTTAAACAAGAAAAAGCAGAACAGAATTAAGTTTTTACTTTTGCAAGTCTGATTTCCAATTCTTTCTAGCAGAAAGACTCATTTCAAGCCATTTTTGCATCACTAGGTGTCAAGAGCACAGCTTTTCTGCGATGCATGACATGGGTTACTCACTCGAAGGTGAAAGGAAATTTGAAGAGTAACCTTCAAATCCTATTATGTCATAACTACTTCCCAGGAGAGGTGAAGGAGACAGCAGTGACTACATGTATAAAACCACCTCTTTTTTCATTCTCTTGTCTCTGGGCACAGGCTTTTAAGTATTTGTATAATATAGGATCTCTGCCTTTTTGTTGCCAAGCATTCATACTAAGTACTCCACAACATAACAAGAGTTTTGAATAGAAGCCAGAAAACCATCTATCACTTCTGTTTTCTTCCAGATTGCTTCACTGGGTTTTACGACTGATCTACACCAAATATGTGTTCTATAAAACACCTAATTCATGTACATCAACTAAAAGGGGGAAAAAAAAAAAAAGAAAAAGCTTTATTAGGCCAAAATTTAGGTTGGGATTGACTTAGATAATTCAAGGATCTGGTCATTTCCAAGACAGCCATTACTTGAGAAGTGTTGTAGGAACAGCAAATATTTTAACTGCATCTTTGTGGAGTAGATAAAGTTGTAAAATGACTGCTCCCACAGGGACACCAGCAGACCCTTTCATGTCAAAAGGATAACTACCCAAAACCAGAGCTTTCTGTAAAGATGTTTTGAGAAACCAAGGCATCACTCTGCAAATACTAAGGATTTTGTTATGAATGCTATTATAAGAGATTCTATCAATCTAAATAAATCCTTTTTCTAACATTCATCAATATGAGTTTTGAATGCTTTATAGGCATTAACTCAACCAATATGACAGTGACTAGTGGAAAGGCTCTCCATATAATTTCCTACAAAGCCCTATGAAGTTCAGACAGTAGTCATAGCTCTTATTTTAATGTGAACTAATTTTTAATCATAGTAAGTACTTGAAAATTAACATATCCTTAAACTCTCTTCTCTGTGTCACCATCTCCATCAAACCAAGTGTGTTTATTCTGCTCCTTCTCTGTTCTGTGTTTGAGAGTCTGATCAAAGGCAGCATGTGGAGCAAGGAGTTACCAGTGACAAAACCAATAAAGATGAGGTAGAATGTCTTCAGGACTGCAGCTTGTCTGGAAATTTCACCAATTACTGGGTTTGCTGCTTTCAGGCAAGGCAACACTGTTGATATTTAACATGATAGTCCATATTGAGTCTCATGACTTAACACAGGTTCTTAAAGACTGACATGGTCTTTGTCACACAGATGATGAAGTTAAGGACCGCTTAGACAGCGAGAGGACTCGAGCTCAGTGAGTAATTCCAAGACATTGTTAGTTAAGATGTTGAGATCTGGATTAGAGGAGTGGAAAAAAGTATTTGCAACCACCAGGCATTCAGAATTCTTTCTGAATATCAGTTTGGAATGTGCCACTTCACCCCCATAGGAGAGCAATAGTCTTTGGGACCAGCAACCCTAAATTCTTTGGTTTTGAGTGACGTTATAAGAAACCCACTAGAAGCAGCAGAGGGTAGTGAGCACTGACATTGCTCCTTACAAAGCAGACCATGAAAAACCAACACTGAACAGCAACAACAGCAACACTTGGTGGGTTTGTTCTTCAGAACAATCTGTTAAAAAACCCCTGAACACCCAGGAGCAGAACAACATGTTCAGAGCCACAGAATGTACTTTCTAATGGAGAACAGGAGTTCTCTGATGTACCAAAGGAGGTAGAACAGAAATGTATAGAAGCAGAAAACCTGACCATTTTCCTCTAATCTCTGAAACTCCAGAGCAAGCTCATGTGAGCTCTGACTCTGAGAACATTCATGTTGAGGAGGAGCACAACTACAGCAACATAACAAACAAGACAGAACAATGTAGGGAGCCAGAACAACTGAATATTCTGCCAGGGGAATTAATCCAGGACACAGGGCAGCAAGGTCAAAAGATGGAGAGGCAACATTCTGCAAAGAGAAGCTGCATGACCATTGTGTACACACAGAGAAGCTCAGCAACACATGTGACCTGAATACCTGAATAACCAGCACACATTGCCAAGACAGAGCTTTCCAAAAAGAGCAAACACCAGAACAACATCACACAAACTTTGAATTTCTCAAAAAAGAAGGGTTTTGTGGAAGTGCCAAATGCAGAGAAGTGTCAGCCAGCGGAATCACAGAATCACCCTCTGTGAGTCCTGAGTGGTTAAAGAACAGAAAGAAGGTCCTATCTGTGAAAAACCAGATGACTAACAGGAGAGTCATTTGCAGCTTGGGAAGAAGAAATAAAAAATAGTAAGTAATTCTGATGATATACAAATTATTTGCAAAGTCACAGAAGTACAATGGTGATAGGATGGAAAAGAAAATAAATTGCAACCAATAATTTCACCATATTACACCGTGTGATTCTACACTTTCCTAGAGCAGAGACCCAGTATTAACAAATCCATACTGCAGGCTTTAGGTGGGGATGTGTTTCTGCTCTGGATAGTTAAAATGGATTATTTGAAATTAATTGCACAGAAAAGTGATCTGGTTTTACTGACCAACTATGAATTCCATTTCTCTCAATTAAAAGTGTATATGCAATTTAAAACCTAAAATTAGACACTTTAATCCACATTTAAAACCAAATAAGCAGCATGGGGTCTATGAAAAGCAGGCTCTTAAACCACTCAATATGATGTATAAACACATCCACAGGGATGCGGAAGAGAAGCAATATGCTAATGCTGCTGAATGTTGAAATGGAGACCTGAGGTTTGATCCAGCACCTCAGGAATCACAAATCCACAGAGAAGGTGATCTCCTGTGCACTCCTTGCTCTTTTCTTTGGAGTCAGAAAATTGAAAAAGACAGCAGAACACAGGGGTCTGTGATATTTTATCAAAACTATGAACCATTTCCCTGTAGGTTGTCCTGCAGTGACTGAGAATGTCAGGATCTGCACTGTGCTTACAATCCATGGGACAACACAACTGCACATTCTGTAAAGCAAAATGATAAAAAATATTTTTGTTCTGTATTTTGAAAATTAAGTTTTATACATCTAATACCATGTAAGATGCAAATAAATAACATCCCAATTGAATGGTAACCCAGTCATCTGATAGGTGGTAAAGGAGATGTAAAGAAAAGGGGATGTGGGATTTTATAAAACATAAAAATATCTGTCATAAAACTGCTGTAACCTTTTGTCTCCTAACCACATAGATTACTAAATTATTGAATAATCTAATGCACAGTTTCCTTCATACAGCTGAAGCAACCCACACAGCTTGGTATGCAAAACAAACAAACAAAAAAGATAGAGCATAATTTGACATTTTCACACACTTGGCATTGAAAGCAAGCTCATTTGTTTTTTTTCAGGAGTATTTTGCATTCTTGGAGTACAGCAGCAATGACTATAATGTGTGATGTAAGTGTATCATAGAATGTGTTTATTATAGCCATTTCTCTGTAGTTGCTACAAGGGAACCCCTTTGAGGCTAGATAAAAGTTTGCCAAAAATAATATTCAAATATCCTTTTAATCAAAACAAGATAAAGAGGAGATTAGTGCCACCAGTGTCAACACTACCACTTCCAAAACATATGCTCAAATAAAACATGAAAGCTTTAGGGGATTGGTTTTGCAAGCTTCAGTAGCTCACACTTCCTCTCTTTTCCAACTCTATGTATTATTAAAATGCATCAGCTGATGATGTGTGTTAATGACAAGCTCCATCCTCAAAGGGTTCTAATTCATTAAAGGGGATGATCAGAGTGTAATTCTCAGAATTGAAAACAAAATATTTATTTAGATTACTAATTATGAATTTTATTTCAATGTAGAAGCTTAGATTCTTTTAATGTCATTTAAAATAAAACAGTGAAAAAGTATATGGCAAGAAAAAACCCCCACACAAATATCGAGCAAAATTTAATTCCAAACTAAACAGCATGAGGATTTTTCTCCATAAAATATCAATTTTCCATTATTATGATACCTGATAAAGACTGAATGCTTTCTTTAATTCTAAATCTTGCTGTTCTTCCTCCCCTCCCTGGAATAACAATTATAAATTATATACATTTTTTTTTTACTTCCAACTTGTTTAACTTTTAGCTTTTTGGAGAGAATGTAGGGCATTCATCTGTCATCACAATAATACCCAATAAATTTTTATTTAAAATATAGAAATTTAGATTCTTCCTTTGATTTGGCAAAATTTAATCTGTACAAAATCTAAGGACTGGATGTAGAAATTTCCAATTAAAAAAGCAGTTTCTGATTTGTTGTGGGAAACCAAACTGACAAGTGAGAGACATGAATTCAACTCAGTGCTTGGTGAAGCTACTGGGAGCTGATTTATGGAGTGTATCTTTCCTGTCTATCACCACTGTAAGAATTTCACAAAAATGCCAGTTTGGCCCAAAACATGCATTTGATGGTTGTGTGGGATGGATTTGGCCACCAAAGGCTGCCGATAAAAATTAAAGCAACACAAATTCAGAGGGCATTGGGCATGCAAACACCTTTAAAATTTGCAGTTAACTACTTAACCAGGCATGTGTGGCAGTAGGGGATTGTGTCTTTTGCATCCATGAAATCATTTACATCACAGGTTTTCCTTGGGAATTCAACCCAGCCCTGGGGAGTCCCCGTGCCAGGTTTAACTCTGACACAACTCTGGCACGGCTGCTGCCATGGCCAGGAGATCAGAAACAGGGGAGGAAGGTATCATTAGCACAAATCCCCAGCAAAGCAAATGGATTAGGGAAAACCAGGGATGCAACTTAAGCCCAGAGATCTTTCCTAAGCATCTTCCCCAGGACAAAACTGCCATTCCCTTCCTGGTGGTTCTATCCAGTGGAGCCCCTCATCGAGCCGCCAGACTGCACCGAGTTGCTGCTCCACGCTTGCCACTGTCATTTCAACTCCTCAGATCCAGAGTGCAGGGCTTACATGGGCACAGTGGGCCTGTGGTGGCACTGGGAAAGGCCACACCTGGGGGTCTGTGCTGAGGAGCCACATTCAGGGCCAGTCCCCAGGAATGGGTGCCAACCACACGAAGCTGGAGCTGGGAGCGCCAGTCACACTGATTGCTCTGATGCTCTGGGTGAATGCAATGGTGAAAAACACAGCCATGTGAAAGCAAAACTAGAATATTACACAAATTTAAACACACAAAAGTTCATGTTTAGCCTGCTCCAAAATTCCATGAGGACACAGATTTTTGGCACAATTACATAATTTCATTAGATGCTTCCCTTCAGGTGACCTCAGCAGCATTTAGATGAACACCTCTCTTGTTTGAAATAAAGAGGTCTCCATTGGTGGAGTGATTAATGATGGCATTTGATGTAGAAGAAGCTGCACTCTTTTTAAATAGCCATTATAGACACCTTACTCTGGAAATATGGCATGCATTTAAGAGAGACTAAGTATTTTAAACCATGAGTAGCAAAAATAAAAACTTCAGAGAAGTTTACAGTGTTTTCAGAAATCTTTACTGAATTCATACATATTTACTGAATAAGCAGAACACTTTAAGCCACTTTACTCTTCCTGTGACCATTACCAATTTGTTACTAAGGGCTTCCACGGCAATAGTACAAAATACATAATGCCTGTACTAAATACATTCTGAAATTTTGAAAAAGTTATATTTAACTAATGCAGTACATCAGGAAAAGCACAGTATTTGAACATACCTTCTAATTTTCACTGAATTTGCAATACAAAAAATTAACTAGGTTAGCCACATTACTGTGTGCAAGAGAGATCAGTTCCAATGGCTTTTAGTTGCAGAAACAGTGGCATGGGATACAAGACTTTCTTGAAGGTTTTGAAATATGATCTTTTCACTATTTAGTAATTGTACCCATAAAACTCACTTGTATCAAAGTATGAAACTCATTCTGATGTGGCTTTCCCAGCCAGGAATTATCCACCATTAAGGTAATTACTAGGGGAGAACTAAATTCACATTAAACTCCCTGATGTACTATGCCAAGAAAGTCACTGAAAAACTTTTGTTTAGTTATATACTACTATATGCACTTTTCAGCTTGTTTTTCATATCAGCAGCATTAGTACAAAATACAATTATTAGAAAAAGCTCAAAGCACAAAGCAGCTTTTTGAAGAGCACAGTTAAAGTAAACCAGACATAGCTCCAGAGCTGCAATAGATTGGCAGAGTTATTAACTCTAAAATTAGAGTTTTAAGGAGGAAGGTGGAAAAGGTACTTCACTGCAAAGAGGGGCAACAGTGAAACTGTACATCAATGGCAACAAATTACTGAAACTCATAGTACACATGACAATTTATTTACTATAAAGGTAAAGATTTATTGTGCAACACCCTTGAGTTCTAGTTCATCTTCACACAGCTAAATTACACTTTTCTTCCTGTGGTGAGCACACACAACTCATGGTTATTTGTTTGCAGGAGATCACATCTCTTCAAAACCATAGCAGGTCATTCACTACCAAATGTCTGTGAAAATGCCTCTCTAACCTGGTAAGTCTGGCTAAGCAGCACAAGAGGCCAAACCCCACATTATATCAGGCAAACATATCTGTGTGTACATAGAGACTTAAATAGTTCCCAAATGCTGTGCTCCATGAGTGCTGCTCAGTGTGTATTTACCACACAGGAGATGGTATCTCCAGTGTAAACAAGATGTACTGCCCTGTTTGGGGCTGAGTTAATGGGGACTGTTTGCACAGGACAAACCATCTCATTCTTCCTGTGAGATGCTTCCAACAGAAGATTTAAGAGTCTTTATTTTCCTCTCAAGCACTGAGAATCCAGATGGAAACCAGGCTGAAAACCTTCACCAGAGGCTTTTGATTTAACCATGCTACTGATGCATCTCAGAGTTTTAGCATCTATTTACGAAGGGCACCAAATCCTGACAATTTTTCCGCTCTTTGGTGAGGTTAAGTTAGGAAGTTTTCCAGGGAAAGTAAATTTTTGCCTTCATGGTGGCAGAGAGAAACTAGAAAATACAACTCATTAGACAAGGCAAAAATAAATTTACTATGAAAATTTATTTTTGTTATTAAATTTAAATTACAATTTTTGAGAATCATAAGGAACTTTTCAAGTTTTTCACCTTGTGCTGGCTTTACCACTAACTTTCATATACAGAAGATATGTAAGCAGTATGGTTATGAAAGCAGATGCCTAGATTTTCCACCACACTCCCTGCCCAGTGTAAAAGCAAAGTTAGGAAGGAATTGCTTTTACATAAATTTTCCTGAAGAAAGTTATTCACTTGCAAGCAATGCTTTTAATCTAAACACAGATTTTCTTTTGGAAGAAATCAAGTATTTATTGTGAAAAAAGCTTGGAAAGTTATTTTCAAATCCTAACTGGAGTTAAATAAACTTAATTAGAATTTATTTTTATAATCAGTCTTAGTTTCCTCATTGAAAATGTGTCCCAGTGGGGAAGTACAAACAAAATATTTGGTTTTCAGTACTTCCCAGTACTGTCAGTGCTCGCAATTTTTAATTACAAAATTCATATGAAGTCTTTCCTCAATTACTTTGCAGTAGATGCACAATGAATTTAACTCACAAAAATGAGTACTTGGCTAAGTAACATGTCTAAGTAGTGTGTTGGGGGTTTTGAATTTCTGTCAGTTATCCATGACCTAAATAATGCTTTGCTGGTGTGCACAGTTTGAACGAGAAGAACTGCACAAATATCTAACAGACTTGAGAAACCACTTATTTATACCTTATTTTATAAACTTATTTAGTATACACGATAATGAAAAAAAGGACTTTTCTATTTATAATTATGCTATTATTAAGTGGCAAAAGCTACAGTTGAATTATAAGATTTTTCTTAATTTAGTAGAAATATTTAAAAGTATGCTTGGATATTTTATTATTAGAAAACTTTATTTCTAAAAGTTATAGTTCTGTTACTCTACTGCAATGTTCATCACTGGTAAAATTATTACAATTCCAATACTTAAATGATGGCTATTAGAGTTATACACATCTCTCATACATTTAATGTAGCTGTTTCAAAGCACTTTCCAAAAAACAAGTTTAACACAACACTCATTAGAGGAAAGTTGAATTTTACCATCTCAAAATCAGGCAAAAGTTTGCCCCAAATTGAACAAGAACAGGGAAGAGAATCTGGCAGTCTTGGCTCTCCATCTTTTCTTCACATTTATGAATCTACATTAATTTATTGGGAAACATATTTAAAAGGAAGGTCTGTCCTACAGCAATGGTGTTAGCACTAAAATGTTCAAGAGGTAACATAGACTCCTAAATTCTATGCACCATCTCCAAAACTCCTATGGTTCCCAAACTAAAGTAATGCCCAACTCAGGACAGTGCAAACTAAAATAGAGATGCAATCCTTTATATCCCTGTGGGCACTGGTAAGATATTTACCAGTGGAAAGAAATGTTACAGCTACTTGGCCATGAATTTTTGTGTCATATTTACTCTGTTTTCAGAAATCACTACCTGTCAGCATGAGCCACTGAAATTCTTCTGAAGAATAGGAAGAGCCCAAATTTCCTTCATGTCAAAAATCCACAAGAGGGCTTCTATCCCTAGCAATTAAAAAATGGAAGTGCATTTCCTGACATGAGTTTTAATTACTGTATGGGGACAAGTGACCTTTTTCCAGACAGTTCAGGGGCGACTGTATGAAGGACCCATTTCCCATGAAACCAGCCACCAAAGATTTCATCAGACAAAATGATAATGAGCTAGTGCAGTTGAAATGAGCTGATTAGTTTTTCCCTCCAGCTGCTGTTCAATTAATGAACCACTTTTTAAAATTTTGAAACGAAGTTCACTAGTCATCTATTTTTATTTTCTTAAATTGAAAACTGATAAATGAATTCAGCCTCTTGGTGACACAAACAAAAATAGTTTGAATTTCAGATCTTGAAGAAGTGTTAGGAATTTGGAAAAAAAAAAGCAGTTTTAAAAGCAGTGTGAATATTTAGCAGCAAATATTCCTAAAGAACTGTTAAAATACAGATGATTGAAGTAGCAGCCAAAAAAGGGATGCAAATGACTCTTAAATGAAAGGTTATAGAGCACGAGAGGTATTTAATCCAAATAACAAACTGTTGTTGTCAATGAAAGATCTGATACAAACCGATTTAGATAATGCAGAAAAATGAACACACAATTTGACAGCTACCCTGGATTTACAGAATCATGGGATTAAATGCTTTCCACTTATTCAAAGAGGATTAGTCAGGATACATTTATTTATTTAAAGCAGATCTTTTACAGAACTAAAGAGTTTACAAATGATATGGAGTGATGGAAAATAGAAAATCCATATCAGCTTTAGCTTCTATCATTCAGCCACAGATGGGAAACTGCTTACTAGCAAATACACAAGACATTGCATTAGCAAAATAATAATAATAACAATATTAATAAATTTGGTGTAGCCTTAAACTATTTAGTCAAGGAAAGAGAACATTAAAACACTTGCACAGGCCATTTGCAGAGAAAGGCAATAAAATGTGAACACACTAATGAAACATCCACAGCTAGAGCTGATCCTGGAAAACACAGGTGCAAACCAGGGATAATGCTGGTGCAACTGCTGTAGCTGCAGTTGGTCTGAGGTGGAAGATATGAACCAGATGAGATTGGAAAGCAGGATTCCTGCATGCAAGTCCAAGAACAGCTGAACACTCACTACAGGGCACGGATCAAGTCACTTCTCTTCTCAGTCTCCATTTCTGTTAAGTAGAGAAGGTTTTAACCTGAAAAGCACTAAAGTTTTAATTAAATGACAGATAAGTGATTTAGTCTTATAGTAAAAGCTTCTCCTCATGAGCAAAATAATAACAGCAACATTGTTTGAAAGTTTCTGCCTGTGCCAGAATCATGTCAGAGCCTAATTTTCATCACTGTTGAAGAGTATTTATCAGCTCTGGCAGTGCTTCGTGCTGGCTCTGGGATTTGTTTTCATCACCAAGGTGCTGAAAGTCAAAATCTTATGTTTAGGTTTTTTGGTAAGAAAATCTATACATTAGAGGCCAAACAAGTGAAAAATGCCTCTAAAGATGACAATAAATGGAAAATAAACATCTCAGGGTAACTGGAGTGTTTGCAGGTTCACAAGTGAAATTTGCATTGTAATTGTCAGTTTCTGAACTCAATATATTTAACATCCTTAGAGTCATCCCTATGCTGCTGTGCTTTGAGCACTCCTGCTCCCTCTTCAAAATTAAATCATCTTCCTGGATATCAATTCCAGTTATAAATGTGAACAGGTTGCACAATAGCAGCTCATAGCAATATTTGTGTAGCTGGGGAATGTTGCTTCCCTTCAGAACACCCACCATCCATATGCTTCTTTTCCTACCAAACCCCAAGCATGCAAGAACGCTCTAAGGAATCAAGAAGGGACAAAAGGAAGCAGCTACCACACCTCCTGTCTACCCTTTGCACATGACTTGTACCAAAGACAGTGCCTTGAAGACAGAAAGATGAGTTTTTGAGCCAAAATCAAAACTGATCAATGTGAGAGCCTTCACTAAAGGAACTACACGCAGTTTTAGCTGCCGTGATGTACCTGATTTAATTTGCATCACATGAAATGATCCAGATAATGACAGTGACCCCTGTGCCTGTTCATTTCATTTCCCCAAACTGCTGGGCCTATCATTAACCAAGGCAAGATAAGATAACAGATGGCTGTGAATTAATCCTATCTTCAAATATCAAATGCAAAAAAGCGTCTCAATTAAGACAAATTAATTTAAATTCAGCATCCTAGAAATAAGTTGAAATAGATTTTGTGTCCACTTCAGGGTACAATAATGAGTTCATAAATGAACTCACACTTTCTTAGTGATGGGGATGTTGATAAAGCAAAATCTGCAAAACTTCCCAAATGTGTTACTTCAACCATTTTGCTCAGATTTGAAAAAGCAGATGTGGGTGTAGATTCATTTAAACATTGACCCTAACTTTATAACATAAAGATGTAAACAAACAAGATGTAAACAAATGTAAACAAACAAGACTTGACAATGGAGTTGTCTGTCTGTCTTCCACTGTTTTAGGGAAACAATGACCTCATTACAATCACTCTTAATTTTCTATCACTCAAGCAGACTTGTGAACTTAGTTCAATCCTGAGGATTCCTATAAAAAATATTGATTTTTTTTTTTATAACTCTCTAGGGGACTTGTATATCTGTGTAATACATACATACACATGTATAGGTTGCTTTCTTGGAATATATTCCAGATGAAGAGAGAGAAGCAGGGGCATTGAGAGCAACAATAGGAATTCAGGAAGAGTGAAATGGTGAGGAAGCCACCTGCTTTGACATGTCTGTGCCTGAGCCTTATTGTTTCACAGCTGAACTCTTACTGAAACTATGAATTTGAGTCCTTTGAGCTGTCTGTGGTAGACAATGCTTCATCGAGGAGCTAAGTGCCTGCAGGTCACCAGCGAAACACCAAACGCTGAAAAGCAGCAGCGAAGTACTTCAAAAAAGAACAGGTAGACACGTACACTCACAAAGCTCCTCTTGTGAAGATGCATCCTATGCCAGCAAACAAATGCTGCTTCTTTTCTTCTCTCTAAAGCTCAGAACACTCACAAAGTGTGAAATATTCTAAATGCTACATATCCAAGATGCATGAATCCTACTTATATTCTTCTTGACGGGTAAAAGTGTCATAAGGAATCGTCAGCACTTCTGACTAAGTGGTCAAGTACCTTGTTTGGTGAACAGCACTCCCGTTTCTCCTCCAAATATTCGTAAGTGCCACCAATGCTGCAGACATCCTGGCTGCACAGATTATAACTAAGAATCCAGCCTTTCATTCCAGAGAAATTCAGAATACAGCAAGCTGCCATCACCAG
Source organism: Hypocryptadius cinnamomeus (assembly GCA_013400635.1). Taxonomy (NCBI): domain Eukaryota; kingdom Metazoa; phylum Chordata; class Aves; order Passeriformes; family Zosteropidae; genus Hypocryptadius; species Hypocryptadius cinnamomeus. The sequence continues at coordinate 15,030 of VYZP01032661.1, forward strand.
TTGAATATAAGGGTATCTAATTCTGCCAATGAATTGCAAATTTCATAATCTGAAAACTGTACCTTGTGATGCAGTGATGTAACACAGAAACCCTGCTGTCCCTTCATTTTCTGGTTAAAGTGCTGCTGCCATTGCAGGCATCATCCCCCCAGATTTCTCTGAAGACTGATTCTCCTGGATATGAGGTACTTCTGCCCATTTGAAATAGGCATGAAAGGACTTCTCAAGGCTCTGTCCATGTCTCCATTATACATGGAAGCAGTAAAAACGAGACAATTAGAATACTGTATAAAATTCTAGAATGAAGGCTGTGACAGACAGGAATGCTCTTCTGCCCCAGTCAGACTACCAGATTTTGCCTGGGATTTTTATTCTCATTGCTTCCAAAACAGCTGCTCTTCACTGAAGCCATTCTCATCTGTTATTTCATTCTCCTTATCACTCCTGCTTCCCCTGCTGCAGTTTTATTGACTACTTTTGTCTTATCCTGGATTCCCTCTCTTGTTTAAGTCATTCACTCTGATTTTACA
>VYZP01032663.1:0-75835 GCA_013400635.1 Hypocryptadius cinnamomeus
AGTGTTTGTCCCCAGGATCTTGTCTCAGCAGGAGCTCAGATGACAGGGACTGGAAGACTGACTGCCTCAGAGGGGAAAAGCTCAAGTCTTCCATGCTCTCATCCCTCACCATCACCTACTTCATAGTTTTTCAGGGCACACCCTAGTTCTCTGCTTGAGCAATCCTGAAACTATCAATACTTTTAAGTAACCCAGAACAGCTAAAACAGGAGTTTCCCACTGCCTCCCTTTCTACTCCAACCCCACAGCTTCTAGCAAAGCACTTTTTACTCTTTTCCTGTTCTCCCACATGCTTATGGAGACTTCCAGCTCCCACGGGACACTGAGCAGCATCCTTTGTTTCCTCTAGGCTTTCCCATGTTCCAAGTCCAAGGGCAGAGACTGCTTCTAGGAGAAATCCCAGAGCATCCATCTCAGCAGGTTAATTCAGTTGTGCTCTGAGCTTCTGCAAGCGCCAGCTCCTTGTGTTTCCATGGGATTGGGTCAAGACAAAAAACTTGCCTGAGGCTGGCCTCACTTCTAATCATCAGCCTCTTTATCTCACTGAGCCCCCCATCAAGGTCCTCAGAGTTGTAGTTTCCTATGTCACAGTCTGTTGGTTAAGCCTCAGTACAGCCGTGGATGTCCCCTAACCTGGAGACATTCCCACCACTGAGGTCCACACTGTGTCTTCTTTCTCCAAAAGTGGGGGCAGCAGAAAGTTTTGACCCTTGTTTTCAAGCTGGAAGGAGATGGCATAGGAGCAGACTTGAAGCTGAACATGTGTTTTGGAAGCTGCAGTCTCCATTTTCTCCCATTTGAGGAGTCATCAAACAAATCTAACTATAAGAGTAATACCATCAGCAAAGAGCAGATATGAGCACTGGAGAGGTTTCTTTCCACTGTTACTAAAGACAGTGGAAAGGGTTAGGGCACTTCTCCCTATGAAGAGGGAGCAGAGTGAAGCAGGTCTAAGAGACCAAATTTGGAATATTGCTCCATCTCTCTTGCCAAGCCTTATTTATGGCTTCTGATTTATCACTGTAGTCGCTGCTCTGTGTTTTGCCTGAATAAGGCACATGTGAAGAAGGCAAAACACAGAGCAGCGACTACAGTGATAAATCAGAAGCAAGGCCAAAAGGAGGCTCTCTCTCAGCTCTGGCCCCAGAAGAGCCTGTCCTGTCCTCGAGAGCTGGCAGGCCACTGTGCAACTCCCACGGGAAACTCCTGCCACCCAAGGCAGGAGGGAGGGAATTTCCCTGCCTGACGTCAGCGCAGCTGCGCCACATCTCCAGGCGTTCCGAGACACAGCGGGGCCACAGCCCGGCCTAAAGCGGGTCTGGAGGCCAGAGCGCCCCAGGACAGGTGGCAACACCCTGCCATGGGGTCAGGATTGCATATCAAAGGGGTGGCAGGGGCTGTGTAGGTGGAAGGCTTGGTCTCCCCATTCAGCTGCCACACGACATGTCTGGCATTCTGGTAAGAACTGTGCCACAAATACACACAGTGTCATCACACCCTGTAGGGTCAAGCCCAGGTTGGGGACACGAACCTCAGTGACCACATCCCTTGTGGGTGAAGGTCTGCCCCAGCCCTGCTGTGCAGTGGAGGGGGTGGGGAAGGAGGGCAGGACTGGGAGCTCCCTGCAATTTCCCATCAGTTTTCTAGCACAGGCTCACGTTCATCCTCTCACCACAGACCCATCCCAGAGTTTTCTCACGCTCTGCTCATATCTTCCAGGTGTTCACATCAGAAACCACAGAGGCTGGTGCATGGAATTCCAGGGGATCAGTTCTGAAGTGCTGGTGACAGGCAGCAGCACCAGCCCAGCAGCAAATGAAAGAAGAGGCTTCCTCTACGTGAAGCAAAGCAAAAGATTTGCTGAATCAAGTTGTCTATGTGGAGAGATTGACTCAGAGAGAAAGTTCCTAACAAGGAGAGCATTTACTGTCAGCCTCGATAGAAGACACAGAAATGCAGTAAACCAAGTTTATTGCTGCATCACTCATCTTTCACAGCCTCTGACTCTTCCTTGTGAGTCAGAGCTGAGCTGAATTGTAGCAATGCCATGTTGCTGCTATCAACCCTGCTGTTCCTGCACCTTCCCATCTCCTGCCTGCTCTGCAAAAGTAGAAACCTCTCTGCCCTTTTGGCAGCTGCAGAAAATAAATCCTCAATGCAAAAGCATTGGTCTCAAAAGAATTTCTCATTTCCAAACAGGATACAACAAAAACTCACTGCTTGGCTGGCAGAGCTCTAGTTCCCAGCATTAAGGCTATGACTCTCCTGCAATCCAAGGTGCAAGCACAGCTCCTGCAGGCATACCTGAACTAATAGGATTAAAGCCAGTTCAAGAACAGTAGCAATTAAAACAAAAATCCCTAAAGCATTAACCACTAGCAATGGAAGCCCTGGTTGCAAACCTGCACATCCTCTGCTAAAGCCTGCACTTCCACACCTCCCCAGCCAGCAGTACCCAGCTCACCATTAAGGTGGGTGTGTTCACATAGGTAGTAATTTCCCTCCTGTCTGTGCTGGAGATAGAGCCCAAGAATGCCTGCACTTAGGGGCACAGGTCCTTTTCCAGGCTTACAGTTTGAAAAACTCTAGGGGTGGGCTGTGCTTAACTCTGCTAGTTGGTCCATCCTCCTCAGGATGGAGCACAAAATCCACTTAAACAGTGACAGTAGAGTACATGGGCATAAAATAAGAGTTGGGTGTCACTTAAGTTAATAAAACCTTCTTTCCATCTCAGAGCAAAGCTGAGGAAAGCTGAAAAGCCAGTGTTTCATGTCTTTGTGGAGAAGATAACAACTAAAAGAGACTCTCTTGCATTACCCCCATCCTTGTGCTTTGATGTTAATAACCATACATGCATCCCTGGAAAAAAAACAAAGCCTCACATGTGATATGATCAAATCTTCGCACCTCACTTTTTCCAAAGTGTAACAATTTCTGCTGTGACTCAGCCTAAGCACGTCATACTTTGCACCCTTGTAGTAGGCAAAAGATAACTCCCTGTCCCAAACTCCCAACTCAGCCTTCAGCTTTTCAAACCAGGGTAATTTTCCCACGGGCACGGGATGGCAGAAGCCAGTATTGCTCATCCTTGGGAGGTGAAGCTGCTGGAAGTGACACCATCGGTAACCCAGCTAAAACCAGAGGTACCCATTACACACAGATAATCCTACATTTGAGAAGCCCAGTCCCTCCTTCTGAGGGGATCAAATCTCCCCCAGGCAGCAACACTGTGGGCAGACTGAGAACCAATAGCTGGTTTTCAACAATCAGAACAATCAGCCTCTTAAAAACCTCGGCAACGCTGCCTGATCCGAGGCAGCACCTTGCAGGAAAGGGAGTTATTGGGAGTGGGTGTAACAGTGCCATCTGGTGATCCCTGTCACCGAGGATCCCTGCCACCCGGTGATCCCTGCCACCTGGTGATCCCTGCCACTGGTGATCCCTGCCACTGGGATCCCTGTCACCGAGGATCCCTGCCACCTGGTGATCCCTGCCACCTGGTGATCCCTGCCACTGGGATCCCTGTCACCGGGGATCCCTGCCACCTGGTGATCCCTGCCACTGGGGATCCCTGTCACTGGGGATCCCTGTCACCGAAGATCCCTGTCATCTGGTGATCCCTGCCCTCTGGTGATCCCTGCCCATGGCATTATTGACAGCTGGGCAGTAGCACCCAAACTCCTGGTACCAGTGGGACTGGCTCCAATGTGCTCCACAGACCCTTTACTGCCAAGTCTCACTGCTGTTGCCTTGTGGGGTAACAGGTCAGAAACACTCCGGAGGAGGGATAAGGGTGAAGGAGGGTGCTTTTTGTTCTCCCTGCATATTGGCTTTCCTGGAAAGTCCAGTGCAGGACTGAGTTTTAGAGAAACTGAGCTAGGTCCCTCTATTCCCTATTGCCATCCATCAAAAGGCTGCATGAGCCAAATCCTGCCTTTCTTGGTGACCATTAACTTTCCATACCTTTTTCCAGAGGGCTGCTGCAGATTCACTTAGAGACCATGGTCTATGTGGATGTGAAAGCAGAGGTCAGCTCTGTCTTGCAGGAGTGCACTAGCCCTGAAGAGCAAGGGTATTTTATCCCCTAGGTCATTTGAGACAAGTGAAGAGATGGGAAATATTCCTGCTTCTTTTTTTTTTTTTTTTTTTTTTTTTTTTTTTTTTTTTTTGGTGGTGGTTTTTTTTTTATTTTTCTTCCCAAGTCACCCTTCTTAAAAGTAGGGCTCCAAAGCATGGCACAGGCTGGTCAAACAGCATCAGTTCAGAAACCTTAACACCACCTGCTTCCTGCTCAAGGATTCCCAGCAATAACTCCACTAAACCTAGCATCTCTTACAAGTTCTGTGGAGCCCAGACAGAATACACACAACTCCTGCACCAAAATCTGCTGTAGCTTAAAACAGCTCTGAGGGACAACCAAAATGCAAGGGATGCTGATTAGCCACTGAGCAGTTATGGGCTGTCTGCACGCCTGTAATCCACAATGAATATCAAATAACTGGCATTCCTTGTTCCCTTCATGCTCACTATCAAAGAGATGCCACCCAGGTCCTCCAGGGACAGGTTCTGAAAGAGCAGTGGCCACTCAAGGCTGATGACAGCTTTGAGAAAAACCTGTCACTTAACACTGCTCTTTCCAGCCTGCTGCACAGGAAGGAGGGGACACCTGTCAAACCTCTCAGGCAGCTGTAGCCCCAGCACGTGCATCATTAATGGACCAATGGATGTCCCCATATCCCAAGAAGATACAGGTGACTCTTTCCAGTAAGTCTTCTCAGAAGATGAGGAAGGAGAATGCTCATAAGGTCTTTTCTCTGATGTTTTCTCCAGTCCCCAGGAATGGTCCAGAACTGTTCATGTTCTTCTGGGAGAGCTAGCTTCACATACCTCTGGCAGGATGTATTATAGACCTCCCTCTGCTCTAATAAGAGTAGGGTGCAAAAACCAACCCCAAACATATAAACCATTTCCAGAGTCTGCAAAGCTCATGGTAACATCACTCGGTGTTTCTTTGCCTGATGCTAACTCTTGATCTGGTCTGCCTCTCAGGAAATGAGAAGCTTATTCAATTGCTTCCAGTTCTCCTGTCATGAGGTCTTTACTTGAAAGTGGTGTTAAATGTGATTTAAATGATATTTCTGAAAGCTCCTTTCAAAACAGAGTTATAAATAAAATATGTTCCTGTCTAAGAGCACCTAATTAATGCTTCTTTCCAAATACCTTAACCTGAAGCATTGGCAATCAATGACTAGGTAGACAGGTTTTAAGAAAGTCTCTTCTAAAACGAATTGCAACATGCAGATTCTGTGTTGTTAAAACAATTCACATGCCTTTTTCACACATGATTTCAAGCCATTAAGGTAGGCAAGACCACACAATATAACTTAATACATAGCAATCAAAAATTTCCACACCATCCTTTAATATAAAGCCATGTCCTAGGTAATAAGTGATGCAACAGACTTTCCCTGAAGTCCCAGTTCCTACAATTGAAGCTCAAGCCCAGCAAAGAAAGAATTAAAATTCTTTGGTTGCTGCTGAATCACCGGCTGCATTGGGTTATTTTCCTGTGCATTAGACTTTAATTATAAGCAAGCTTTAGCCATCTGTTCTACTCCCTAATTACAGATGCAACAAATATTTCACAATTCCAACTGTTAAAGAGATCTAAGAAAGCTCCATCTATGGTGTGCAAGGTTAGCTTCACTGGGGCACTTTGCACTCCTTTTTTAAGCACTGGGGAAGAGGAGAGGATCCTCTGCACATGAAGCAGATACTGTTATTAATTGAGGCCTTTGCTATGTCACACCTCCTGGAAGGACTGTAAACTTCCCTGTGCCAGGGCACAGAGGGCCACGGCAGTGCTATGTGCTGGTGGCCTCTAACCCAGATGTTCCTGTCCCACAGTGACTTGAAAGAAAGATGAGGAATTCAGAACACCTGATGCATCAGCAGTTACAGCACTGGGAAAGGACTCTGACATAAATTCTGGGGTTTTTTGGTGTGGATGCTAAAGGTGCTTCAACCCCAGCTGCCCACCTGGCTCCTCTTGCTGTGGCTGTTCCCACACCACACACATCCTACTAGGGTCCCTGCAAGTGTTTCAGCTTTATCACTTCATGGGCCAGTTTCTCATCCACATGAAGAAAGTTGGGACTTCAGACATCATACTGTGCTCAACAGCATCTGAAGACAAAGCCCACATTGTGTTCCATGCCTGCTGCAACAATAATTATCTCAGCAGAGAAGAGGGTTGGATGAAGACATGATAGCACCCCAACCATCCAGAGCAGCACATCTGGCCTAGCTGGGAGCATGGTTACCCACTCTCCCTGCACAGCTGGGGCTGGCTCTCATTGCCCATAGGCTGTTGGATAGCCCAGGAGGAGAAGCTTGCTGCAGACTCTGGAGCCTCTCAGTCACCTTCCCCACAGCTCTGCTCACTGTCACGAGATGCTGCTGCAGATGCCTGAGCTGCCACCACCACACTGCCCTGTCCTGAACCCTGCCCTGTCCAGAGCCTCAAGCACACTCGTAGCTGCAGGGTTGTGCTTGCGCCTCCACCAACCACCTGGACAACTGCCCAGTGTTTTGTAATTGCACACGCCGCCACTGACCTCAGCAATCCCTTCACCAGTCATAGTCAGATGCCTGGTCAGCTCCAGAGCTGTTATTCATCACAAAAAGATTTGGTTTCACAGCAGCTGCCTGCAACAGCATCCATGCCCAGTTGTGGAGAGGAGGGCACGTCCTCTCCAGGTACATGCCATGGGCTACTTTTTGTTTGTGTGCTTGTCTGGGGAAAGCACAGACAAAGAGGATAGGAGAAGAAAAGGTTGAATTCACAGAGCTGAAGTGTGAATGTTTATATTTGTTAGTGCACCAGAAAGAATATAGCTTTTCAGACAAAAGAGAAAAAGCCAAGAAAGGATAGAGTAACCCAGAAGCTCATACAGTTTCCATGGTGGGATTTCACATAGTTATATTTAAATTATCTCATCTTCTGCATCCACAGTAAGTTTTCAAATGATATCCAGTGGTTGCTCACCACAATTATATGTAAGACCCTCTTTACATTTCTAACATTTAGGTATACGCCCAGACTTTCACTCAGAATGTAAAGCTAAATTGAATTTTTAAAAAGTAATCAACCAACCCTCCTCTGCTGTGCTTTGACAAGGACCCAAAACCACCACATTTCTTGTGGTTTTCTGCTAAAATCATTATGACAGGGCTGAGTGGAGTCACGAGGCAGGTTGGCTGAGTGGTTTGGTTCTGAGAATATAATAGAGTCCAGAGTCAAAGTATTTTTCTCTGACATCAGGGCAAGGGATCACAGTGTTTCTGTGGGTATTCATAACCATGTGCTTGCATGTCCTAGCCTCTGGGTGATTATATATCACACAAGGTGATAACGTGCACACTGAGAATAACCCTGCAGGAGAGACCATGCATGAAAAGAAGCTACTCTCCATGATGACTTCCTTGAAATTGGTCCTAGAGCCAGAAAATCCTGCTCTGTAATTCTAGTTCAACTTTAGGCCATAAGGAAAGCAACAGCAGAATAATATCAGTTGCTTCAGCCTCAAGGAAGAAGCAGAACAAAGTCTAGCATTCTCCAGAGACCTCCTAAAGCTTTCCAGAATCATATGTGGAGTTATGCCCTTGGGCAAAGCAAAGTCTTATTTATCTCTGCAAAGATCCTGAAAACTGGTGTCTTCCCTTTCTGCCACAGAGGTCTGTTTGGTTTGGATTTTGATGTTGCATTCAGGAATCATTTGAGAAATTACCAGAGCCAAGAGAAGCCCATGGATGAGAGTGCGACATGAAGTTCAAAACCAAAATATAAGCATCAGAGGTTTAAATGACCCAAAAGCAATATAAACAGGACACATGGATCCAGGTCTGGGCTGAAACTGTCCTTATTCTAGTCACAAAGGAATTCTCAGTGACTTAAGTAAAGTTTTTGCCACTGGGATATTGTTTTTGGTTTAATTAGCAGGCTCCAGCTGTATCTTTCCCTTTTTTGTGTTTTCCCACTTTTCATGCCCTGGGGAGTGCTCAGCAAGCAAGCAGCCTGGGGAACAGGTATGCAGAAATCCCTCTCAGCACAGGAGTGAGAGCTGTGAGCAACTTTCCGTGTGCTGAGGCTGACATGGGCACTGTGAGCAAATGCCTGCGAGGAAGCCAGATGAGGGGATCTGCTTGAGGAGAGCAAATAATTCACTGTGGCATTTTTCAAGAACTAAGTTAAAAGGGAATCAGGCTCTTCATTTGAATTATCTCCCCTCTCCCGTGCATAAAAGGATAAAAATCTGCTTTTCTTCCCACACATGATCAATTTTATTCAATATGATTTCTGTTCCTGATCTTCCTTTACTGCCCCCCTGAGCCAGCCAGTTCTGTACTGCAAAGCCCAAGAGAGGAGGAAGCAGCACAATGGAAGGCAGGGGCCCAAACAGGAGCTGTGTTCTTTGAGTCAGATGCATGTTCTCACTCACAGATATAGCACAAATTCTGAATCAAACCCCTGGATTTTCCCCACCCACCACCCCCTGTTCACTGAACATCCTGAGCAATAAATTCAACACGTTGCTCTGGGAGATGAAGTTATGCTCCTTGCATAGCAAGGACAGCTGCTATCCACTGCACTGAGGGTACACTCACAGTGTAGAATTATATTGATTTTGGCTGATCTCAACACTGTTGACCTCAAGATGTGTGATGCCAGATGAAGATTAATGGTGAGAAATCTGGATGGATCAACTACTAGATTCTGTAGACAAATTTGCCATGTCTGTGAGATATGTATGTTGAGTAGTCCTGCTGGTCTCTAAGCAGACCCATGGCAAGCTCAGCCCCAGCCAGGTAAGATTCAGCTCAGGACCCAAAGCTGTGCAGTTATTTGAGTCTGGCTGAGACCCCAGACCAATATACCCAGCACCAACATGGCCATGGCTCAGTCTAGCACTGGCTTTGGTCCAGGTCAGACAGGGGCTTACATCTATCTGCAAACGCTGCATTGCCACTCTCTCCATCCAGCCAGGTCTGACCCTGCAGGGCTCTGTGCCCATCATCTCAGTTCAGAACAACCATAAGCTGTAGGAGAAACTCCTGCACTTCACAATGGTCAAGAACTGTGCAAGTCAGGCTGGGGAAGCCATTCAGCAGATTCAGGCTGTCCTTAGATAATGCAGCTGACCAAAAGCAAGTTATTTGCAGGTGAACAAGTCATCCTGCTTGCAGCAGCAGAAAGCATCACAAATATGCAAGTTACAGTAACTTTCCAGAATAGGAGAGGGAGGAATAGGTGGAGACCTACTCGGAGGTGATTAAGTGGATAGAGTCATATGCCCTAACCACAGTGCACCTGCTCTCAGGCTCTCCTGCTCCAGCCCTTGGCACCCTCACCTGGCCCTCCTGCACTGCCACATCAATGCAAGCCTGATGCACCTCTCTGTGCCTGAGGCAGCTCAGGAATTCCCAGCAGTGCAGGAGCAGGAGCAGGGAGAGAGGCAGAGCTGGGATAGGGAGCTGGAAAGGGTAAAAGAAAGACCAAAGAGTCCTGTGGTCACTACTTGTTTGCCACGTGGAAAGGATCAAAGGAACAGCAGCCCCTTTCTGCAAACATCCCCTGCCCTGCAAGAGCCATATGGGCCAAGGTTTCCTGCAGCAGGCACACAGTTGGTGTGGCCACCAGCATGGCTTTCTTGGGCTCTAATCTCAGTGAAATGGAGAGCAACTTTGCCAGGACTGCCTTGCATTTTGGCAGCCAGCTAACACAGGCGACTGCCTGTGGTTAGAGAGTGCCCTACAGGCAAGAGCACCAGATGCCTCTTGTGGGGAATTTCTGAAGAAAATCCAAGAGGTTTGGACCATCTAAAAGTGTAGAAAGAGGTCCATAAGTGTAGGAAAAAATTAATGACTCTGTCAGGGTATAGGAAAGCAGCCCTTAAGCAATGAAAGATAAAAAAGCATGATTATAGCAAACTGTATTCAGCACAGATAGACCCCAGCAGAGAGGATAGGCTGGAGTCCCAAAGTTAAGGCTGTAGGGATTCTCTGATGATATGTTTGAATACAGGTCTCCTCCAAAGCTGAATATGTAGCTAGAAACTAGAGTTGGCAGAAATGGTTTAACAGTGCATTCCCTGTTTGTGCTGTAAGTCTGAAATATGTGCCATTCTGGAGCAGCCCGCTGGAAGAGATTTAGCTACAATCTTGGAAAGACATTGGAACATGAGAATGGATCTCCAAAAATATGGATGGGAGGAAAAAATAAAAAATCAGTCTAGGGATGTGGCAGGGTGGTATCCTGACAGGGACACACTCTCATTGCCCTAGCTTTTATGTATTGTCAGTATGAACTACTCCTTTTCTTTCTGATAAAGTTGGGTCACCAAGAAGTTACCTTTTTTTTTTTTTTTTTTTTTTTTTTTTTTTTTTTTTTTTTTTTTTTTGGGTTAATGGGTTGAGCTGAGGTCAGAAGTTTTAGTGTATACACTATGTCAATGGCTTGAACTGATCATACAGCCATGATCTGGTACCAACCCACAGCCTTCAAAGACTGAGCTTTTGCAGCAAAGAACATGTGCACATGGAAGAAAACACTTGTGAATGTCACCTGGTTTCCTTGCAGACTCATGTACACCCCAGGTATAGATGATGTGCACAAATGTGCAGTGAGGTGGAAAAGAGAGCCCACAAAATAGTCAGGGCAAGGATGGTCCTCAGAAAAATCAAAGTTGTTCTCATCTATGAAAACATGAACCTCTGTCTTGAGCATCACAAATGAAAAAAGATTCATCAAGGATATGCTAAGAAATGCTGAGCTCAAACACCAAGTTTGCTTTCTAATGGAAATGACCTGCTAGATATTGAACATTGTGGGTTATTTGCTGGTGCCAGTGGGGAACAAGTCACACAAGATCAATTCATAAACATCAGAACTCAAAATGTTAATTCTTGGCTTGCAAATGAATGTCACTTCAATTAAGGAGATGCTGCCTTGTGTTTGCAAATATTGGAGCCCCTGAGGCTTTTTTGGGCATGAGGATCAAAACAGCCAAGCTATTCTGATCCAGTCCAGTGGTACACACAGCACCACTACAAATGAAAGAAAAAAGACAAAAAAAATCTCCTTCTCCAAGAACCAGGCAGCTAAATATTGTGGTGTGACCATGCTACTCTGGTAGAACCAGGTGAGGATAAACCACATGAAAGACAACTTGTCCACACTGGAAAGACAGCTGGAGTTGGTGTTGAGAAATGCTGTCACCTGTCACTCTGCAGTGGATCCCAGCTGGCCACTCTGTTCCTGAGCAAAAGTAGCTTTAGCTCTGAGAAGTTCAAAGACAACTCATCATCCTGGGCAGCTTGTCTTCTGCTCTGTAGCCATGACCCATGACTTGGACAAAGTCTGTCGTTCTAAAGCAAGATAATTATACGGAACATCATTAGCAACAAAACAATTAATTCCTAATTCCAAAGTGCTTATACAAAGAAGATGAAGATAAGAAGGAGAACAAACCCTTTGCAAATGCAGCAGGGCATTGACTGTCTGCATATGCCTCACTTAATTACCTATTCAAAAGGAACAAAGCGTCTTTCATACTGTGACTCCAAAAATTAATTAGTCTCAGATCTCATTAAATAAAGATCCAGTTCTACTCTAATTAAATTAGGCTGCCTTTGACAATCAGCTGCAGTCTAGCTATTGAAGGCAGCAAGCTCTTTTTCCTCACATCTCTCCCAGGTGTCAGCAGAGGCAGGGATGCTGCAGCCCCGACCCTGCCACCCAGCATGGAGCAGAACCAGGATGCCCTCGGGCCTTGGGGGTACTGGCACACAGGAAACCTCTCAGACTTCAGGTCTTCTGCTTCAAGAACTAATGTCTCAGGGAGAACCAGCTTCTCTGCAGCCAGACAACACACATTCAGCGTCATATTTCAGCATGTTCTGCTTTTTGTCACTGCTGTGTTCAGCCCCAGATGTTCTACATAACCCTGCAAACTCTCTATCTGTGACTGCTGGAGCAGACTCAGCTTGTGCTCAGCATTTGTTCTCTTCATGATTTCCCAAGGACAAACACAAGGCAAAGATTCATGTTCTGGGCTTCAGCTAGAGGATGAAGAAAAAGGAGGAGATGAAGTTTCTCCAAAAAAACAAGAGGGAGGCTGAAGTTTATTACATCCCCCTTTCCCCACTGATGCTGACACAGAAAATCTGCCCTCTGAAGGCTGAACCCAGCTTTCAATGCTTCCTTCTGCACCACTTGAGAATGGTGGGATCTCAACCACAGTAATATCTTTCCTGCTGAGCTGGTGCCTTGCAAGTCTCATTATCCTGCAGCTGATACAGGACAATTCACCTCCCACATTTTCTGCTGTTCTGTCAGACTCCAAAGAGAAGCTTAAGGGAGAGGGACCAGGCTCATCCTTGGGTTAAAGGGGTGGGTTACAGCACACCAGACTCACCAAGACCCCACCTGCAGCACTTTATCATTCTTTAATGTTTTCCAGCTTTGGGAAGCTGGAATAGTCAGAGTAAAGTCAGAGATGTTAATATTGCATTTAATAACCCAGTCATATATCTTTCATTAGTTCCCTAATTTTAAACTGCAAGGAGCTTTTTGTACTCACAGCTTCCTCTAGTAACAAGTTACACCATGTAATGGCTAAGTGTGACAAGAGCAACTCTGATAAGAGGAAAGAAATGCACAGCTGCAAGTTGCAGGCACTCTCCTTTGGATTGTTCTGCACTTCACAGCCAACAATTTACTTTTATGCTCCAGCTTCTGAGAGAAAGTGAGCAGGAAGCATCTGGATAACCTTCTCCATGTCACTCACTAGCTAGTGGACTCCTCTTCCCCTTCCCCTCACTTTTTTGAGGCTGGAATTGTCACCTCCTTAGCTGTCTCTTTTATCAGAACTGCTTCATCTCTTTACTCATCAATTGATTCTTTTGAATCTTGACTAAATTACCAGAAACCTAAATGTTTCCCAAAAATTCACTGGGAAATATAATGAGCAAGAAACTCAGGGTAACTGCTACACTTAAATAGCTTTTACTCCTATAACATTTTACATCTCCCAAGAGCAGAAAAATTTATGGAGGCAAGGAGATTATAACTGTGAATAGATCAACAGCAACAAACCACAGATAAGCATTTCTGAGAATTTGCATAATAATCTGTGTGTCAATGAGCTGTCAATAAAACCTGACTGAATGGTAACCTTGTAAAATGAAGTCCAAATCTTCAGCAAATACCTACATTAACTTTTTCAGGCAGCATCATTATCCACTTCAATCTGGAATATCACCTCTGCAACAGACCACATGCAGCTCTCCTTGTGCCTTCATCACTGCAAAGTGGCTATTAGGTGACAGCCAGTGTCCTTACTCATTCAGCAAATGCCTGCTCTAGCAGAAAGGCAAATGGACCTACTGATTCCCCTCCTCATTTCCCAGGCAAGCATTGCAGCTCCTAACCCCACCAAACATCCACGCTCAGATCTGTGGAAACTTGTAGTGTTCCAACAAGTTCAAGTTACCCTGAACTCCCTGCAATCTGAGAGCTCCCCAAGTGCCCCCACATTAAGGAGATTACACAAAAATGTGAAATGCTCCAGTCATTTGAAATTGCCATGTGATCAGCACAGAGTAAAGGGACATTACTGGACTGCTTTGGATGGTTCTGTAAAGCCTTGTAGCTTGGGATTCAAGCAGCACTAGGAGATGCACACACATCCCTTAAGAGGTATCAGGCAGAGATGGAAAGGGGCAAAGAGCTGTAGTGGGGACTTGGCTCAGATAAGATCCGTATGCTAACCACATCCAAATGCTCTTCTTAACCTGGTAAGCTCTTCTTACCTAGTAAGGCCTTCCAGGAATCAGTGAATGAAAACCATTCTGTGTAGGGGAGATATGTGGTGGTGCTGGGGAACAGGACAGGAAATGTAAGCAACTAGAGAGAGACAGACCTGCAAGAACTGAGCCATTTTCTCAAGCACAAGTAAAAAGAAGTGTGTGTTCCAGTTTGCATCCCTGCAGCACACATACAGAAACCTCCAGAGAACAGTTAAGGTGTCTTTCTTCAGGGTCTGGTGCACAGTGACAGTGTCTGAATGCTTTGTTCCCATTTCTCCTTACAAAGGTTTCAGCAGAAGGTGGTACTGTCTTTGCAAGAAAGCTTTAAAGATTGTAATAACATGCTTTTCCTCCCTCTGCCTTTACAACTTCCCTACTTTCCTTTTGGAACTGGCTAGTTCCCACTGCTGCTGACAAATGCTCAGGAAAATTCCCAATTCTTACAAATTTTATGCTGCCTGGTGATCAGGTAGGTAGAAAACATGACTGCCCTATGTTCTTTAAAGGGAAGAATGCAAGAAGTGGTTCAGCCTTCGTCAGATTTAAATTAATCTTAATGAGAACATCTACAAAACTAGGATGTAGGAGAAGTAGCCATGGGGGAG
This sequence comes from Hypocryptadius cinnamomeus, assembly GCA_013400635.1. Classification (NCBI taxonomy): domain Eukaryota; kingdom Metazoa; phylum Chordata; class Aves; order Passeriformes; family Zosteropidae; genus Hypocryptadius; species Hypocryptadius cinnamomeus. The sequence goes on from VYZP01032663.1 coordinate 14,475, forward strand.
ACTACTTTATTAAACAGCAGAGGATCCCTTTGTCCATCAGGGGATCTCTCTGCTCTGCATATATGATGCTTATTATTACATTACAGCCTCAATATAATGCAGTAGGGGAAAGAAAGGTTTGGAAAAAAACCCAAACAAAGCCAGCTCTTCATTATCCACCAGACAAAGGCCTAGGAAATCTAACTTCATTGTCTGCCAATCATTGAACCCAGTTGCCCGTTGTTAAAATTGAAAAATGTCATGGTCTGTCTCAGCATGGGGAAAGAGAGCCTGAAAAAGCACTCATTTTACAAGTTTTGCTTTCTTACTGGTGTGAGAGGGAGCTGGGGGTGGATTTGCTGCAGAAGGAAGCAGCTCTGGGTTCCTGTCCCAGAGCCTGTGCTGCAGGGACAGGGCTGGCCTGGGGACACATGAAGCAGATGTGCACATGTAAGGAAAGCCCTGCAAAACACAAGTGACACAAGGTGGGTTATGTGGTTGCAGCTCTGATTGCGACCACTTGAGCATCGCTGCAGTGAAACTGCCTACCTGAGCTGGGCTTTGGGAGGGACACACGTGAGAACAGGAGCCAAACATTGCTCCAGGGAATGGCTGCGAAGATGCATCCCTGGACCTCAGGGACACCCACACTGTCACTGAAAAAAGTCATCAGTGGGCTTAGGATTAGTTGCTTTGGAGATGTAAATTTGGACAAGCTCCAGTATGGGTGTGTTATTTCGGATGCCAAGTATCTTTCTAAGTTAGTATCATTTTCAGTGTTGCATTAAGGGATGAGGAAGCAGGGCAGGGGGAGGCCAAGTTCCCTAGCTGGAGCAGAAATGGAGCTTCTGCAGCTGAAAAATGACAGAATGTGCAAGCAGATCCCTAATTCAGAGCTGGCTGGGGGAGCATTGCTCCACACTGACTGCTCCGATTTGAGTTGGGGTGAGACATGCACAGTGTAGCTCTGTCTTGGACCACAAGTGCAAGACCATGTTGTCAAGTAAACAAGCAGACAGCAGAAGCCTTTTTCTCTAAGAGCAGCTCTTGGATTCAAAGCCTTTTCAAAGCCAGTGAAAGAGGTACCAAGAGCTCAAATTTACACGGTGATGACAAGTTGCAAGAGAAGGATTCCACTTCTTACATTGTACATATTAGAATTTCAAGGGCTTTTGACTTTGTCTAATCAAAACTCATTTTCACTACAACACTCAAAGACCTTGAATGAAATCAAGATAACCCCCTTGCCAAATTTTCTCTGAGTAAACTATTTCTCCTCACGTGCCAAGTGAATAAAAAGAAAGAGTAACAAGTTTTAACATTTTTCTCTGCTATTAGTCAGAGAGGAAAGTTAAATCACTGAGCCTTGAGTTTCCACAAAAAAAAAAAAATCACTCTAATTAAACAGAAAAAAAAAAAGAATAGTACGTTTTACCAAAATTCCTGAAAAAAGAACAGGGAATAGAAAAGCTAAGACAACTCAAGTGAAATAACATTCTTCTCATCTACAGTAAGTTCTGTCTCCATGACTGAGGTGTGGATTTTGCAGAAGTTCAGTCTGAGCTTCAGACTCTGCACAGTTCCCACAAAGTAGAAAGAAAAGCAAGAATCTCTCATGCTGCTTGTACACATTTCTGCAAGGCAGTGCCTCACCCAGTTCTTAACAGGAAGCTTCCCATTAACAATAAGAGATGGATGACAAATGAATGCTTACATACTCTCCAAACCCATTCACTTCTAATGGTTGTATGATATAAACTATGCTAGTCACACAAGTTTTTCAGGGAACTTCTATTCTGTATGTTCAAAATGAACCAAAATGGTTCTGTAGCACATCTTGCCCCTTCACTGTACTGCAGGCTGCACAAACTTATTTGTTGAAGGATGCTCTGGCTGGCTATTGCAAATAGCCTACACATGCTCTGGAGAACTCAGGGATGAGCCTGCACCCCATAACCCCCCTTTTCACACAGCTTGTGTCAAGTATTGATAGAAAGGGCAGCAGGGAAGTAATCAGTCTTCTGCTTTGGAGGGATGAATGCTAAATCACATTTGATACTCTGAGAACAGAGCAACCCTACACTGAGGAGCTTATAGGAATTTCCCACTGACCACCTGCTCTTAAAACTGTAGGGGGAAATCCCACATGCTCTGGGATGAAGGGAGTTCAGTTAAAAACAGCCATTAACAATTACAGCTGCAGGTTATTTTTAATTGAATTCAGATGATGAATGTGAAATAGATGATTTTGAGTGAGATAAGCATGGAAATACTTGTTCTTGTCGAGAAGGTAAGGAGCAAACAGTTTTCCCAACCAACCTGGATAGGAATGTTTTAATCAGTGAAAGAGAAATAATGGATCCAAACGATCAAGATTTATTTTAATCCAAATTAGGGACTTGACTTAAAGTGGCTCAAAATCCAGCTCTATTGCATTATTTTGAAACTGCAGCTGAGTCTGTAAATTGAAGATCTTCAGTGCTCAAAATAGGCACAGAGTGAGTCACCAGGAGGTGCAGGTTTGTGTCTCTGCACAGACCTAGAGGGCCTTGAGAAGCTTCTCTGTTCATGGGCTGACCACAGAGTTGGTGCACAGCTCCCTCTGTCACATCAACACCATGACTGTCCCAGCTGTGTAGGAAGAAGAAGGGTGATGTTCCTACGCTTCACTGCAGTTCAGAGCTCCCTACAGGCTCCTCACACAACCTCAGATGTATTGATGAAATTGTCTGTACAATAGTTCCCCCCAGAGAAACAGGGACAACATTCCTTTCTCCCACTCTTGGTCTTGTCAATCTATGTGAGAAGTCCTTTCACATGTAAAAGGTGGTGTGAAACAGCAAGGCACCCAGAATTTGTGGCAATGAACAGTACCTGTAAGTAAACTGTTGCATTGGTCCTGCAGAGCTGCCAGCTGCTTTTCATGTCTCACTGGGCATTCAGGTGGGTAATTGAATGCTGAAATGCAGGCTTTGTAGGCACAATGGATGTCCCTCAGCATTGATAGAAAATAAGAATAGGTTTGATAACTCTGGGGTATTTTCCACAAAAGCTGACAAAAACATACATGAAAGCTAGGGACACCAGGCCAACTATTAACAGAGCAATGTGGACTGCCAAGATGGGCATCTCCCACCACCACAACATCTTTTACTTAGATTTTGAGCTCATTTTGCTTATACACATGGCAGAACTGTAAAAAAAAAAAAGACAAAAAAGTCATCTCCAGGCTATTGTTACATGAAAATACTCCAGTGGAACTTGATCAACACTCATTTCCAGTGTAATGAAAAGAGCTCACACACAGCTCCTCTCTTTCCCTCAACCCGAGACCTTTGGACATTTTCTAATGGAAATAATGGACATTATTTCAATTAGAAAACATTAACTGTAAGTGCATGTGTGAAAAAGAAAGGGATGAGCAGAGCTGGGAAAAAACAAAACAAAACACGCCTAAAAGCATACACAGTGTTTTACAAGATAATTGCAGAGCAAATAGAAAGCAGAGCCAGATAAATACAGCCAGCCTGTGCCATGTTCCCATGGACATCTCAATAGCATTTTAAGACAAAGAGAAATGGAACAGGAGATTTCTAGTGAGATATTTTCTGGTATCTCAAAGATTACTAAAAATAAAAATTAGAGTAGAAGCTACTGAGCAGGCACAGGTGTTGCACACACTGTGCACGTTCAGAGTCAATGCCTGTATGCTTGGAGGAAGACAGCTCAGCCCAACACGGAACCACCCTATTTTAAAAGCACTCCACAGCTGCCACATGGCAAAAAAACCTCACTATGACCCTGCCAGGGGGGATTGGGGCTGGCAATCTCCTGCAAACGTTTTTACAAACCTTAACTACAGCCTGCTCTTCCATTCTCTCTCTGAAGAGATTCAAGCAAGATGGATAAGTTTTATACAATCATGCTAAGAGAATGAAAGGAAATCCAACAGTTACTTGCCACAATTTAAATGCAGAGTAACTGGAAACTACCATCCAAAGAACTGGAAGAAGAAATAATGCATCCCATGGAGCACCATTCCCGCTCCTGCCCCACCCAGGTTATCTCCTGGCCAGGTGAACCACCTCCCAAAGGGAGCATCGTTGTGCTCCACCCTGGCTTAGCCCTGGGCTCCAAGCAACTGATCACTGTTGGCTTCCCAGGGCTCTTTCAGAAGAGGCAGGCACTTACCTTCTCCCTGGAGTGTAGGCTGATTTGTTAACTAGCTATTGGAATTAGTAATCCTCAGTTGAGTCAACAGCTAAGCAGTTGCTTATATCACCTTACAAGGAAAAAAATATTGACACTCTTATACTGTCAACATATCAGAAGTAGGCAAATATAGACAGAGATAGAGTATTCAGATAACCTGCCAACCCCTGCCAATGCAAGCAAAAATATAAACAGAAGGCTCTCTTCTCTATGAAGATTTGCAGTAGGGCAGCAGCTGCATAAGGAGCCCAGGAAGCATTTTCTGAGCTGAGTTTCAGGCCAGAGGAGCATTATTTTGCTAACTCAAGGACTTTGATTTCCGCTCAGAAGAGCTGCTGATGTTATAGGCTTGAGCAGCTGTTAAGGGTGCCTCCATCCCTTTGACAGAGGCATCAGGAGTTTACAGATTCAGCTGCAGTTGCAAAATAAGACAACAGACTAGAGCAGTCTGGATTTTGAGCCATTTTAAACCAAAATTCTTTGTTTAATTTAAAACAAATCTTGGTGTTGTCTGGCTCATTATGGGTTACTGACAAAATGTACACAGACATCCTCAGTCCAGAGCCCATCCCAGATTTCAGGGATACAGTACATAGCCCTGCTCTTCATCACTCACCATTTTCTCCCGTGGCTGGTAAATGTCATAAGATGCTGAGCCAGCAAATGCTTGTGATTACCCTGTCAGAAGCTGTTCCCTTTTCTGTGCCTTCTCCCATTGCTCTGTGTCCTGTAGCCCTTCTTTCCATCTGTAAACTAGATGTTCTCTTGCAGCCACATCCCTGCAGGCTCCTTTCCTTGGGCATCTCTTTATCACTGGGCCATCTTGTACTTCCCATTGTACATGACCTGGGAGGGACTAATGCTTTAACAGGTTACTTCTGTGGAAGTAACTGGCAGATCATCTTTCCCTAAACCAAGTGTCCTTTTACAAAATCTGGCTAATTGTTCTTCCTCCTAGAGCAGCAGGGACAAAGGCTGGGTGAGCAGCTTGTAAGCCTTTCAGCAATGAGCTAGGGCTAGTACAACTGAAAAACAACTTTGTTGTGCAAAGACCAATTCGTTATGGAGGTGTGATGACCAGGATTGCCCTAAGGACAAAAATAAACCTCTTCATGTAGCCCCTCACTCTATTTTTTCTAAGTCAACTCAGAGGAAGACTATTCAACCCCTTTCCTCACAAAAACCACACAGACTCTCCAACAATGACAAGAGGCTGCTTGGGCTAACCACATGCATCCCCACAGCCCCTACTATCTAACACCCTCTTGGCAAAGCCAGGGGACACATCAGTTTGTGGTCCTGTGGGGAGTAAATCTCTGCCAGAGGCCTGAAGCCCACACCACTCTGGGATAGGTGTGCATGGAGCAAATTCTGGCTGATGTTCAAATAATCAGCCTCATGGTAGGGCAGAGGGGCAGACATGCAGGAGGAAGATTTTAAGATACCAGCTATACATTTCTCAATGTCTGTGGAGGTTAAGCTCTGAAGACAGACATATTCCAGTTTTAGATTTCTGAGATGGAAGAAGACAAAATTTAGGCTCAGCCCATCAAGAAATGGGCAAAGGTTCAGTCTGAGCTGCAGTTTCTTCTACCTGAACCAGTTTGCCCAACCCTGGAGATGCTACTCAAGATATTAGCTTTGCTGAGGTTCCCACCTGACATCTTTCAAGGAGGGCAGAAGGGCTCAGAGAACTCCAACTCCACCTTGGCTTATAAACCTGCCAAACATGTTTCTTGGCAAGGTAGCAGAGTCATTTCCCCAAAGGCATGGTGGTTTTGCTTTGTCTTTTACCAGGTTCTAGCCCTGTGGTGCTAGCAGTTGTCATTGGGAGACAATCATAAACCAAGAAAGCAAAGCAGGAAAAAAGTAAATAAATAAAAAAAAAACAACAAAAAAACACTAAGACCACAACGACACACAAAAAGGACATGTTGTTGAGCAGACAAAAGCCAAGAGAGATGAAAAAAAGAAATGACTCATTTCTTTTAATACGTTTTTTGCTTGCTCCAAAGTAAAACCAAATGGTGGAATAAGTAATTTCCATTGTGTTTAGCTGCTCTCTGTGGTTTTCACCAGTAGCCACAATTGTCTGCGTTGACTTAAGTATTATTTATAAGGTACAAGGAATGAGTTGTGGAAAAGTCAACCAGGGATTTGACAAACTGCAAGAAAGAGCTTGGAAGTTTTCCTAGTCCTCACTGTGCCTGACACTCACCAGCACTGGCTTCTTTCTGTCTCTTTCCCTTTTCTGTCCTTGATAAGAGACTTTTGTAATTTCATCTATTCTGTACTACAAGCTGAGAACACCTCAACATCAGCAGCAACATGCACCCTTCCAGCAATAAAAAGAGGGAGATGCTGGCACCTCATTTGTGACAGCATTGGAAATGAAAAAGGGAAGATTGGTTGATTCTCCAGGAGCCCTACAACCATCCGGGCTGCAGTGAGACTGTCACTGCTCCCAAAACACAGCAGACACAGATGTGTCAGTGCAGTAGGTGCAGAGATGCCCAAGCAGGCTCTGCATGTGGCAGCCCTGGGTTGACATGACCCGTGAAGAGAGTGCGTGCACATCATCCTCTGCTGATGGCACACCACCTCCGGAGGCGGCCTGGTCACAGTTCCAGGCATTGCTGGGCAAACCCACTCACTTTTTTTCTGAAAAGGGTTAACACACAGAAATGGCACTTTTTCAGCCTGCAAGTACTGTCCCATGTGTCCAGTTGACCATTTTATGTTCTACCATGGAAAAATCGCCTAGTTCTTCCATGACAAAAACGTCCAGACCTCACTCTTCCTCTTGCCTGTCTTGGCTGAAGTATAATTTGAATTGGAATTTCTAAGCAAACCAAAAACTTTCATTTTAAACCAACTTTTGAGAACTTTTTCAGAATTCTTAATACTTGCAGAGCCAATAAAAGTTTCATTTTAATCAAATATATTACAGAAGTTTTATAGGATATATCCAGATCAACATACTGTACTTAGTTGTAAAAAATCCCCTCATTATTTCCTGAATATCTTGACACTGTTTCTCCCTCTTAGGATGAGTGCAAACATATCTTAGAGTTTCCAAAGGAACAGAAATACATTATGAAATCCTCTGAACCTGCCTATTAGAACATTCCAGGCTTGCACATTTTGTAGGAACTTTTTTTGGTTTTGATCAGCGCAAGACAGCCCAGCTGCTTCTCTTGACTCACCTCCTAACATGGTGATTTTAGTCTCAAACTGGGGCAGAAGTCAAATTACAGGCAGCATGATTCATGTGCCTCTCACTTCAATCTACCCTCTTCTCGGAAAATGAATTACTATTGGCTTTGAAGTAATATTTCTCTCAAGTTAACTTTTATAGGATTTGCAACCTGCTTGCTGACTTGGTTTGGCATAAATTGTTGTATTACTGTGGTGATCTCACTGCTGAATGCAGCAGGGTGGTGGCAAGAGGAGCTTTCCTGCAGCAGTGCCATGTAGTCCTTGTGCACTCCTCAGATTTGTTCTAGGCACATCACAGCAGCTCTACTGGCACATCACAGAATCACAGAATCAGGTCACAATTAGGTTGGAAATGACCTCTGAGATCTCTGAGTCCAACCTCTGACCAAACACCATCATGTCAACTAGACCACGGCACTGAGTGCCACATCCAGTCTTTCCTTAAACACCTCCAGCAACAGTGACTCCACTGCCTCCCTGGGCAGCCCATTCCAATGTTAATCACCCTTTCTGTGAGAAATTCCTTACTAATGTCCAATCCAAACCCGCCTTGGCTCAGCTTGAGACTGTGTCCTCTCATCCTGGTGCTGGTTGTCTGGGAGAAGAGCCTGACCCCCACCCGGCTACAGCCTCCTTTCAGGGAGTTGTAGAGAGGGATAGAGGGATAGAGTTGTAGAGTTGTAGGATATAGTTGTAGAGTCCCTCCTGAGACTCCTCTTTTCCAGGCTGAACACCCTCAGATCACTCAGCCATTCCTCATCGGACTCCAAACCCTTCACCAGCTTCATTGCCCTTTTCTGGACTCTCTCCAGCACCTCAATGTCCTTCCTGAATTGAGGGGTCCGGAACCAGAATAGGGCCCCAAACTGTGACAAGATTTTTGCTGCAGAGAAATTGACTCTGCATGTATTAAGACAAGACTAAGGGCTCTGCAAACTTGAATAACCTCGGAGTGATTCTTGTCCTGTATAAGAACTGTAGTTAATATTGTCTATTGTCAATCAAAACAAATAAGAGAAAAAGAGGTCCAACTCCAAATCCAAGGACATCTGGATTAATTAAACAAGCAGCTTCCTTTTCTTTGAATCTTGCTGTCTCCATACTGATCTTCTCTACAGTTCTCTTGACAAGACTACTCCAAGCCCAATTTTAAGTATATCCTTCACTATTCCCTTTCTAAAGAAAGATATCCTGCCCCAGGCTACCAGCCCCTTTCATTTGTACTGGTCCCTCATCAGAATCTAGAGAACTGTCATCAAATTCCCTGGCTCTCTCAAGTCAGCCCTTGGTAATATGTATCTTGGACATTTTGAAATTGCATACATAATCTTCATTGGCTCAGCCATTCTTAAGCCATGATTAATAATCAAAATAATAAAATGTAAAAAAAAAAAAAAAAAAAAGAAAAAGGTAATTACACCCATGCTGGTAACTAAAGTGAATAGATCTCTTGCACACAAAACAAATCCCTGTACATTGACTTCCTCTGAGTCACGCCCCAATACACCCACGCCTCGCCTCACTAAGGTATTTCTCATGTCATTGTAGCCTAAAGCAAACACCTACACTCTCTCCGAGCCTGCAGAAGAGAGAACACAGCCTTGCAGCACTGGGATCAAAGGTGTAAACGCCACCATCTTCCCCAGGATGTCCTGCAATTAGCAGGGGATAACCTGGAGATGGTGGCATGGCCTGAGGTCATTTTTCTCAAGGGAGAGGGTGTGTGATGGCTTCTGGTGTAGCAATAAGCTCCAGACACTGGGCCGAGTGCAACAAAGGAACATCCAGCTGCTGGCCCCAGTCAGTTTTACCCCTTTGAGGACCACAGTTTGGATGGAGTGAAATGACGCTCCTACACGATGTGAGTGGTTTCAGACTGGGGTTTGCAGAGATGCTTAGACAAATGGGCATAACTTGGCATCCAAAAAGAAGAGAAAGAAAGAGATAGAGAAATAGAAGANCTGAAGTGTTGGAAATGTTTTCAAGAAAACACAGACTCTTTCTCCTCTTTGGTTTCTTTTTTGGATTTGCATTTGTGAATACAGCCCTGTCTGACAGCTCCAGTTTCTGCTGTAAAGCAACCCTGGGCTAACACTTTTGCTAGGTCCCACTGCATGGGCAGGGTGTTTTACAGATGAATGTTCTTTTTGCTTTCCACAAAGCATTCTTGCATCAGCTCTAGCTGCTGAGGAATGGTGTTTCCCACCAGACCTAGAAAATTTAATAAGTGTTCATGCTCTTGGGTTAGAAAGAAAGGCAGGTCACGTTACGGTCATGCAGTGCCCTCAGCTTGCTGTGAGCCAGCCTGGCTTGAAAGCCTCAGTGAATCCCAGCTGCCACAGAGTGACCTCAGGTGCCTCTGGGCTGCAGGTTCTTCTCCTCACTGCTGTGTCATACGGTCTCAGCTTCCTGCAGAGCCTCCTGCCTGCCCTGCTTGTCCTCCTGCCAATGCTGCAGCTTGGCTTTACAATCAGTTGCAAAAGCTGGCAGCAGCAGCCATGGTCTCCCTGCCACCACTGCCCTGCTGTCCCCCAGCACACCCTGGGCTTGCCCAAGCTGGCTGCAGCTTCACCAAGAAGGTCTGGACATCCCCACAGCAAGGCACCACTCTGCTCATATGTTCCAAATACCTGCTGGAGGCAGAGCAAAGCACACTGAGACTGTGCTCTCCCTGAGGAAACCAGGCTTGTTGAGGAGGGATTTACTGGACCGAGTACCCAGCACCATCTTTGAGCAGCTGCAAACCCCTCAGCTGAGGCTGGAGCTGACCCTCAGTTCTGACTTATACATCAGCTGTGGGTTGGGTGGTCTTGTGCTGGGCTATTTTGGGCAGCTCAATCATTATTTATGCATGGCAAGACTCTTGTAACATCCAAGCCTGAAGCAATACCTTTCACACCACCAGGCTTAGCAGTATAACCAGCTCTAAACCCAGCAATAGCTACAGAAAGGACACCAAGTGATCAGTCTTCATGGCCAGTGCATTATCTGTGAGGCTTTCCAGTCTCAGAAGGTAGAAGCAGAAGTTAAAACTGAGGTCAACAAAGTGGTTTAAGCAGCATTTTCTTGTCCTGCACTGTCTCCTTACAGCTGTGACCATCAAAGCAAAGGCTGGGGCCACTGAACTGGATTTTCAGCAACTGTGCCCTTGAGACAGTTGGGAGGACCCTTACCTCCTTCCCAGCTCACATGGACATCCTACCACATCCCTGAATTTACAATGGCTGAAAATCCCAGGAGACTAGAGAGGTAACATGGGGAGCAATTACCCTGTCAGTAACTGCGGGCTGAAGCACTTTCCATGCCAGCCATGTCCCTACCTTTCCTAACAGTACAGAAAAGGAACATAACTAGCAGCAAACAGCACGCTGATGTGTTTCAAAATCTTTGCTGGAATACCAACACCCAGGCAAACAAACAGAGTTGAGCATGCTGCAACTAATATCTGCCCCATCTACAAATAAGAGCTCTCCTGATTTCAGTAACCTGCAGTGAGGAATTCAGCCCATGGGTCTGCCAGCTCTGTGCCAGGCAAACACTATCAGGGCTTCTCTGCAGCAACCAAGCAGACAGAGACCCATGAAAAGGTGATAGTGATGGCACAGTTGGATAGTCCCGAAACCAGTTTCCCCATAAATAGGCAAATCAATTAGAGGTTACGAAATGCAGTAATTTTCTCTGGGTGTAGCTACATGCTTCTGAGTTTAATGAGCAAGTAAATGAAGTTGGGAGAGAGAAAGCAAAAACACACTTTGGGCTTCTACTGTTTTTGTTCCTCAAACCCTACAAAACTTCACAAGCCTTAGATCTCACCTGGTGACCCTTTCAGGGCTTTCCAGTTCACACCATCCTGCAAACAGTCACTCCTGCCCATGATCCCCTTAGGCTTGATGACTCCCGGGAGGAGGGAAAAGTAGAATTGCCTGTCAGGCACAGAAAGTCAGGCACAGAGCTGGGATATTGTCCAACCAATTTTACAGATGGTGTGGGGAAAGGAAAAGGGCTAGGAAAAATGTCAAAAAGCAAAAATCTGCAGAGGGAATTAGGACTGGAAATGGACTAAGTCAAATGTTGCCCCATTTTCTGTCCTTTAAAAAAGGTTTTGCATATTTTCTTTTCCAAAGCCAGATAAGGACCTCAAGCATCCAAAGAGGTTTTTTATCTCCTGCAGGAGAACATATCCCTGCAAAGGAGAGCCACCCGTGTATGATCCTCTCTCTCAAAAAGCAGAACAGTTTTCCAGATGAACTTCAGGAGAACCCTTCATAATGCCCCAACTTTGCCTGTTATCTTATAACCTGATCTCTCCAGTATCCTACCTTTAAACAATTCCTTGTTGCTTGAGAGGCAAGCATTCACATATGCCTATGAACCTTTGAGCTTGTGTGTCTTGCTTCCTTTACACAGTGAAAATTTCTGCTAATTCAGAGCCATGACTGAGAACTTTGCCCTGATTTCATTCTCTGCTGTACTTTTTGGGGGGTTCCTCCTTCACAGCAGCCCAATTTGTATAAAGAGGTGGTACAGTGAATCCTTCCAAGTCTTCCCTGCTCTGGGGGAACGATGGGGACTAGGCCACGCAAAGGCAATTATAGTCTTTCTGAATCATTCTACAACAATTTCTTGGCATTGCATTTGGGGGATGAGATACACCTCCAGAGTTCTCCACTTTCCAAAATAGAAGATACTGCCACTTGGGCACATTTAGTAATAGCAAAAGTAGGAATAAAGTTCCTGCTCCATTAGAGCTGGCCACAGAATTTTCTTATGTTAGTTTTTGGTGCACAGAACCATATTTAGTTGCCATTTGCTGGTTGAAGTCACTTCTGGGACTACCTTTGTTGTACCACATGCCTTAGTCCTAAAAATGCTCCAGCCATGGTCAAGGGCTTGGTCCTGGATTCAGGAATGGATGCTCTTAGGCATGATCAGAGATCTGGCATTCCTTCCAGGGGCGAGCAGGAGCCCTCACTCAGCCCAAGGCCCAGAACTACTAAAATCACTGCTTTCCTATCACAGGCAGTTTTGATAATCAGAATGAGAGAACTCTGCTGTCCTGGGATGCAGACAGAAGCGTGGTGATTTCATTGCACAGCACGTATGGAAAGTAAAGACTGCTTCTGAAGGAAACGTTTTGTCTAACCAGGAGAGATTGCTTAAAAGTATATAAAAGTCCAAACACCACAGTGTAAACTAAAGTGAGAAGAAAATTGTTAGATGAAAAGTTCTTTTAACCAACCCCACCAACTTAAATTCCCTTTTTTAGATCTACTGCAAGCTTATTTACATTACAGGATTACAAGTAAGCAAAATAATTCAGTAGGATTGAAAATCACAAACCAAAGGACCTATAATTTTCCATTAAAAAACAAGGACAAACATTTTGCCTGACTTCACAACCATTAAAAAAACCCTGAATTCCAACACTACAATATTTGAACAGTTTGTTTAACTAACAGATGCATCAGCAGGATCAATATGACAGTATCCACGTCCTGGAATAATTTCAGCTTCACATCAGGTACAGAAAGGAGATTGTGAGTGTCATTGTGAACACAAGACCTGCCCTTGCTTATACTGTGCTCTCCCAAACCAGATCTCACCTTTACACATTGGACTCCTCCTGAGGTCCATTTACTGCTGTACAACCATTCCATTCTCTGTGTAAAGGGACAAGAGGAATTCATATTTCTTCTCATAAGAAAACACTCCACAGCCCTTATTTCAAATTTGCATTACACAGACACCTTTAAAAAGAAGGTGTCGTTAGGCCAGAGGAGCTGGCTCTGCAACATGCTTCTTTGGTAATAATATCTTCCACATTCTGTAACTTCTGAAATATAGGTATGACATAAACCCTATGGGGGCTCATATCACGGAGATCCTGCTAACCCGAGCCCTGCAGCCCTTCTCATTGGGTGCACGGGGCAGACACTGCAGCCAACCACCCTCCCAGGGTAAGCAAAGATGCTTGGATACTGTGCTCTGCAGTCGTGCCCTGCCTTCAGTGGTAACCTTAGAAAGACTATCTTTTCAGTTTGGTCATTAGATAATTTACAAAAATATCCCATGCTGTGATCTCAGCACAAAGGGCACACAAGAGCACAGGTGGAGGGAGATCTGCCTTGCCTCAGGAAGATGCTAAGTGGAAACCAAAGTGAAAGTTGATGATGCCAAGGACCCTTCAACAGTTTTTCTGAATTTGTCCTGCTCCTTGGAGAATGTTTATTGCCAGTGTGGGAGATCTGAGCTCAGATGCCTGCTTGGAGACATGCTTCTTTTCAACCAGGAGTGTGTACACTGGTTTTGGGCTGGAGTGAAATTTTGAGTAAAAATACTTTCAAGATAGATTTGCAGCTACTGTGATGACACAACCACACAAAGATGTCAGGAAATTGGATGGTCTACTTCCCGTCCTCCTCCCACACTGGTCAGGATGTGAGGATCTGAGGTGTGATGAAGTTGCTATTGCCTAATGAGCTATTGCACATCCTCTGACATGGTGCAAGAGATTATGTCCTGGGCCTTGCCTGCAGCAAATGAAGCTTGGCTCTCTTTCATCACATTAAATGCAATTCACTGTGAAGTAGGTGTCTGTGTGTGTGCACTGTTCTCATATGACAATGGATATTGTTGAGCTGCTGTAAAGGGAACAGTGCCTGTGTCCTTTCCTAGGGAGCTGCATTTGACATAGTAGGCAGGAACTCAACCTCTTGAATGAAAACTCTGTAAAATGGGGTGGCTTGTAACACAGGATGAATTTGGGCAAGAAAAGTTAGGAAATAAAAGGTCCTAAAAATCTGAAAACCAATCAGAGAGAGATCTGTCAACTGCTTCTATATTGACACTCTTTTTGAGTATGGCACCTCTGTCTCTCTGCAATTCCATCAGGGAGTTGAGTGCCTAAAACTCAGCAATGGGAACCAGGCTCATGGGTCCTTCTTAATCCCAGCTGAGCCAATCCTTCATGATTTTGATCAAAGAAATGCAATCCTGCAAAGCATTGGTGAGAAAACCAGATGCATAAAGCAAGATAGAGGTTGAGCTGCAATTCCCCAGAGGCATTAAACTCCCAAATTCTTAGCTTTCTTTTTGTAAGAAACTTTACCTACAGAGAAAAATATGGACTAAGCAGTGTCTCAGAATTGGGCTGTCTTCCAGACTCTCTCTCACCTCTCCTGAGAGTGTCTGAAAAAAACCTGGCATTGCAGAACAAGGAATGTTTGAAAGTTGGCGCCTCTGGGTGCTTCTATGAAGCCTCAGGTACTTAAATACCTGCATCTGTGATCTTGAATAAATACTAGATTTCATGGAACAATTTTGCTCCAAGTACGTTCACTTCATGTACAATGGAGAGCATTTTTCCTTAAAAAAGAAAAAGGAGGGTGCTTTCCTTTGGCAAGGTCCTTGGAGAAAGACAAGGAAGGTTCACAAACACTCTTCACTGAGGCACATTCACCCTGAAAGTGCTTGTGTGGGCACCATGAAAATATTGTGGGCTTCAGCTCACTGAGGAGTGAGAGCTGTGCTCGTGAAGCGGGTGACCAATGAGACACCCCAGGGAGCAGCTGCTGACTGGTGCACAGTCAGAACAATCCCTACACTGAAGAACATCTGAATAACCAGCAAGGTGGATATACAGCCAGCAGACTTGGGGTGAATAATGCTGCACAAACAAGTTCGTAAATCTGTCCATTTGCACAACATGAGCTCAGACTTCGGGAGAAAATTCGGTAATGAAATTAAATTTTGACTCTTGAGGTGGGAAGTGATGGTTTCACTGGATTTTGGAGACAAAAGGAGACATGTTGTAAGAGTCAGTTTTCTATTTGAGGGCCCCCTTTTCCTCTGCCAGGTCCTGATCTGACATACCTCAACCTCAGCAATGCTTTGACGGCTGTTGGGATGGCAAAGGCCATGGTCTGCCAAGTAAGAGCCATGTTCCAGGATCACATCCAGGAGGCAGAACATTAAGAAAAAAAACAAGCAAGATTCTGCCACTCCATGGCAGCGAGATGGGCAGCATTGGGAACTGTGGACTGGGGTCATCAGCTCAAGGAAAGGGCAGGTCACTAAAAGCTTAAAGGAGTGGAAGAGGTGACCAAACACATTCATGGAATTTGCAGCTATTAAGTATCATGAAAGTATCAAGATGGTCTGGGAAAGCACCTGGTTGCAAGCACCAGGACGTGTCCTGTTTTCAGACTTATTCCAAGCCATAAATGGGTACACTCAGAGGCAGCGCTTGGGTTACTCCAGTCCTTAGCCTTTAGCAGATCTCTGGGCTCCTGGAGTTCTCCTCTTGCAACTAATTCTCTTCCATATAAATGCTTAGATGTCCATTATATTACAGTAGACACGTTATAGTTCACTGGCCAGTGCTGGCAGATGGTATGGAAAGCTTAAACACAAGTTCCCTAATTCTCTCTTGGGTTTCAGCATGTGAAAGCTCCAGCTGTCATTGCAGTGAGAGACAAAATGACACCATCTTGAGACTCCCCAAATCTGACTCCCCCCTCAGCAGCTACAATTCTATGAAGTGCTGAATTAGCAATAGGTGCTACAATATTATAAGCTGATGAAATCACCCAAGACACTGGCAAATGGCTCAAAGGTCCCAAGCCCTATTTGCTGGTAACCATGGCACTGCAAATTCTGTTTGCTAAATACTGGCCCTGAAGGGAAGGCAAAGGTGAGAGGCTTGCAGGAGGCAGGGTACAGTGCATGTTGCTAAGCCACTGAGCAACAACATGTTATGTGTTTCATGGGTGTGATGGCATCAGTCAGAGCAGGCATGTGACTCAGCCCCACCAACACTGAATCGACCCTTGTAAAGCACATGGCTAAATTATCTTCTTTTCTCCAGGGGATACCAGAGGAAGAAAATAAAAACCCATCAAGAAAAACCTTTCAATTTACTTAACATTCATAGAAGTATCAAAAGATTAAACTGCTAAGCAGGGTAATTTTTCAAATGCTTGATACTTCCTTGATGTAGGGTAACCAGGCCTTTTTGAGTTCATCCATCAGTACTCAGTCAGTAGGAGAAAAATTAAGTTCCCAGTCACCAGGAGTAACCACTTTCAGCCATCCCAAGCTTTCAAGATGAGGCTGGTTTTGGGCAGAAGAGCAAGGAGTAAGCTGATCCCTGAACCCTTGGGGCCTTAGGAGCACAGCTTCCATTAATGTCCCACTGACAAGAAAAGAGCTTTGATGCTATGTAATAAAACTCAGCACAGGGATCTTGGCGTTCATGAAATAACCAGTAGGAATTGGCCTGGCCAGGTTCTGGCAGTGCTGCAACCAGAGCCCAACAACATGGTAATGGGTTCAGCCTCCCTAAAACTCTGCACTGCTTCATGAGCAATGACCTTTGGCCAAAACCCCCTTACATCCCCATTGGGACAATGTGACTTTGAAAATACCTTGCCGACCCTACAGCCTAAATGTCAGCCAGGAAAAGAGAAAGAAGGAAAGCGAAGTGCCACCAAGTGTTGCAGAGTATGTGCTCTCAGCTGCCACTCTGCTGAGCCATTCCTGCTCTCTCCAGCAATCTCGAGTTTTGGGGCAGGATAAGGCTCTCTGCACTCATATTTCCTGGTCACCCCACTCATTCTTGCAAGTATGAGTGTTGAAGAGCCTCAAGTGCTTCTACAGACACTAAACTGCATGTGGTTAGTCAAAATCATAATTTACTGATACCAGCTGACTCCTGGGATGAGCAGAAACATGCTGGGGTCAAGCTGTGCAAATTAACCCTATTAAATTATTCTGCAGTGGCTGCCTGTGCTCGTGAATGCAGTGTGCACGTAACTCATGAAAGGAGCTGTGGTGAGAGCAGGTGAAGGAGAGGATGAAGCTCCTGCTCCCCGTGACTGCAGTGTGGTAAGTCTGGGAGGCACCACGGCAAGGCCTTTGTTGAGGAGCAGCTCCCTCACTGATGCTCAGAGTGCAGGAGAAAACTCACGTCAGGAGTTTCACTTCTGCCTTACAGCCATTCCAAGACACAAGGTCAATGTGAGTGGATTGGGATGGAATAAAAGCAAATTGATTTGATCCCTTCTCCCAGCTCCTTGCAGCACATGAAACTGTCCTTTGGAAAAGTCTAAATTCACACTCTCTAAATCTCTTGATTCCTACACGCATCAACTCATCATTCTCCGGCACTGTAGCACTGTAACCTCCAGAGACCTAGCTGCATTTTTGATTTTGGATTGTTCTGCATTTTGGGTTATTTTTCAAAAACTCTACGCTCACAGCATTTTCAACTCAGTTTAGGGTAGCAACAGAACTGGCTCCTCATCTTGCACCCAAAACTATTAACCAACAACCTTTCTACCCCACTTTTGTGACAATTTCTGGGGCAGGTCAGCACCAAACCTCTCATTTGGAAATTGGCCTATTTTCATAGCATACGGCTCAGACTCAAATGCCTGCATGCAGGATTGAAGTGAAGTTTGGCCCCATGATGTCAGTGGGAGTATTCTCATGCTTTGTAAAGGCTCCCTGAGACCTGAGCCTTCAAATGCATATGTACCACCCACAACAGAAGACCTGTCCCAAAGCTCAATACCCTGTTACACACCCAGTGTCCAAGGTGCACTCATTGCATCTTCCATTGAGAAATGCAAGTTATGTATTACATGTACTGCTGCTCATATGGGTGCTACCCACAGCTTTCTAACTCCACTTCTTCATTTCTGTGTCAGGAGAGGTCTTTAGCATCAATGAGTGATGCCCACAGATCTCTGTACCTTATAGACAATGCAGATATTAAGCACTGTCTGGATGCCTTAAAGTAATGATGAACTAGAAATGCTTTTTTAGAAGATGCTGTACAAAGGTTTAGATAGAGCAAGAGCATGACATGGACATTAAAAAGATGACAGGTAATTCTTAAAATGTCTGAGACACCCTTGGACGCTTCACCTTGTCACCACACCAGCAGCATTTTCTGTGACCACTGCTTGGTCACCTTCTTGCAAAGATCCACCTGGTCAATTGAGTATTTACAGAGGTAAAGGTGGTGCAAAAGGAAAGTCCATACTCTTCCCTCCTCATTTTTTTTCAGGATCCAGTTCAACCATAATGCATATTACTTTGGACTTTAGGGAGAGAATTGTACTTGGCACAAATTCAGCATATTTTTCAATCTTCATATCTTCTCCATTCTTCATCAGATTGCACCCAGCATCCGGATCTGTGCACTCTTTTGAGCAGAGACACATTGTTCACATACAGATGGCAACTAGCAGACACCATCTCTATAGTACTGCACTATCAGTAACAAAATCTAACAATGATTTTAAAAGAAGACCCATTACCGACCTGCTTAGCTTTCCTGTGAGGTTTTCACCAGGTTAGGACTTCAGGATCCAGTGTATCTTTCATTAACCACATTAAGCTCTTTAAAAAACCAGTTTCTATGTGACAAAAAGCTCTAACTGAGCACACAGCAGCCAAGGCGAGCTCGTTGTGTTACCTTGGAGGCACACTCAGTTAATCCTTGTGGAAAGTCCCCTCAGTCCCCTGAAGTCATTGTAACATACACGCGAGTGTGCGTGCATGGGTATAAATAAAAAAATGCATCATGCACCTTGGTCCCCAAATCTGGCCTTATTTGTAAGTGCTCCCTTTGCCACAGCCTTTTCTAGCCTTGACATGATGGGGAGGAGGAAGGTGTCACCTGTTGGTGTCCTTGACAGATGTAAGTGTGGGCTTGCAAGAGGAGACATTTTAGAAAGAGGGAAGGAGGGAAAACCACTCCGAGCAGCAGCCAAGGGTCCAGCAGAGCCCCTGATGAACAGTTCAGCCCCGAACAAAGCACTCAGAGTGAAGGGGAATGAGAGACTGGAGAAAATGCAGAGCAGTGCATCTCTGCTCTGGGAGCAGTGGAGGATGGTGCTAAGGCAAAAGCATGTTTGCCCTAAAGCCCACCTCCACATAACCTGCTCTGTCTAGTGATGATCAGAGTTTATTAAAAAGTTTCTAAGAAGGCATAAGGGAAATATGGGTTTTGGACCACATTCATCACATAGTCACCCCCGTGATTATGAGATCAGTTCCATGTATCTTGTATGTAAGTGGCAAGGTATGAGCTATCCTCTGGTGAAATTTTAAGATTTTATAGCAGTTTTGTACTTTGTTTATAATTGCTTGTGCTTTCCAAAAACAAAACAAACAAAACAAAAACAAACAAACAAATAAAAAACCAAACCCAAACAAAATGTCAACAGTTTGGACATCACATTTTCCCTGAAAATTTGAAAACAGACAGAAGAATATTTTCATTGCTATACTTCTTTACATTAAATTATTGAGGAGGACTTTTCCACATAATTTCACAGATTCTGGTCTCATCCTTCACCCATTTCTTCATCTTATGTTCTCAGGCTTACACACACATGTGAACTTCACTGTGCACAGGGGTGAGCACAGTCAGAGCATCCAGGGTTCTGGACACTGCTGTAATGCAGCCACTAACAGGACTAGGCACAGTTCAGCATCTGGTGTTATGACATTAGAGCGAAGGAGTGGTTCCATGAGTTAATTCCATGAGATATTAGTTGCTTATCTTTGGCTTCTGGATGCTTTAACCAGAAGCAATTTTATCCTGGAAGCATGGTAAAAGCGCATTGATTTAAAGAGTGCCTTTTTGCAGTCACATGAGTGCCTGTGTACAGAGCCTTAAACAGAGCAGCACTGAGGGTGCACACAAAACCCACTCTCCTGTGTGTTAGCAGTGCCAGAAAGCCACAGGGAATGAAAAGCATTCCCTCCTTAGCTGAGCACTGGGAACCTGTATTTCAAGTCATTTCTGTTTGCAGAACTAAACTGAACTCCTCTGCAGCCCAGGTGGGAGGCAGAGCAGCCCTGGCTCCTGGCAGGAGCATGAGCTGCAGAGCTCCTGGAGCCCCAGACCCAAAAAGAAAACCTCCACAGCAGGCAAGGGCAGAGCAAGTGCCACTTCCCCAAAGACCTGACCCTCCAAACATCAGAGACAGCAGCTCTGCTAACCCTCCATGAGCTGAAGGCCAGGGAAACAGGAGTTTGCAAGCTGCCTCCTAGGTTCTGGGCAGCAGGGGTGGGTCCTTCACCCTCTAATGCCCAGAGGGCAAAAAGTGCCCAACACCTCATTATTTGAGCAGCATTTGGGCAGCCCAGGATGTTCCAGTGTGGAGCAAGTTTTGACACAAGATTGCAAGTGCTCCCAACATGAGGGATGCCCCATTTTCTACACAACCACACAGCTGCCATACCAGAACTGGGCAGAACTGGAAAATTATACCATATATTAATGTGGCATGTGAGAGGGTTACGGTTTACCTTTTGTTCTTATTTAATGAGAGAGTGGGAGAGGAGGGGGTTAAGGGAGGGGTGAGATTATGATAGATGAAGAGAGCTGGCTTGGCTAACTCTCCATAGCCTGTAGCTACTGCAATATTTATGAAAGGGAAGGTGCACCTTGGCAAGCTAACCTGCCTGAAATTGGAAGGTTTCAGATGAAAGGGAAACCCTGTAAAGTAAAACTGAGTGGTGCTTGAGAGGAGCACGATGGCAGGGAAAGAAAATCTATCTCCTCACCAGAGTTTCCATTTCTGAATGCTTTGCTTTGCCCAAAAAAACCAAACAAACAACAACAAAAAAAAAACAACCCCAAAAAAAACCAAACCCACAAAGGAAAGCAACTTGGTCAGGCCTGCCCACTCCCAGAGTGCAGGAACTAAAGTGCCAACAAACATCAAACTCCCTTTTTACAACTGGCAGAAGTCCTCTGGTATGTGCTAACACTGCACATTGCCCTGCCTGTGAGGCTGGAAGGGTCCCATCCCCAGAGTGGCTGATTTCTACTGCATTTTCCTGAATTTTGAGGTTATTTGCACAGACAGGGCAGGGCCCTTGGATGTCCATTACAGGTCTGCTTTTTCAAGAGGAAAAGCTTGAAGATGCTATCATGAATGGCATTTCCTCCTTCTCCTACAGTTCTTATTGACATAGAAAAAAAAGAAGAATTTTCTGTCAATGTTACCAAGACCTCTTATTTACCAAACTCTGTATCAGCACAAGGCTTGGACTTTTTTAGAACAAAAAAAGGATGTTGATGATATAAGTATGAATGTCAGGATCCTGCAAAATATTCCCTTGATTACTTTTTAGCACAAGACATGGAAACAACTTTGAAAAATTTCAGGAAAATATTTGATATAATACAGATAATTTTTAATTAAGATCTTGCCTGTGGGCAGACCCACGGCCCTGGCATCTCTTATCTGCCAGCACAAGGCACTCCCAGTATCCTGTACTCCTTTGGAAGGAGCAAGCTCTCTGCATGCAGGAGTGGGTTTCTTTTAGTTGCTTAACTGTTTCCTCCACAAAGAAAATATAGATCTCATTCTCTCCTCCCACGAAAAAGAAGGGTTTCAACCAGACTGGATGAGTGGCTGTGCTTTCTATTGCTTTCATTTTTTAAATTACAATTTCCCTAATTTTGATCTCAATCTATCACTAAATACAAAAGAGCGGTCTGAAAGCTTCAAAAGAGAATGGTGTGATTTTTCCAGCAGTTTTTCTTATTGTCCCTGCCTTCCCACGCCAGCCCTGGCGCACAGGAGCAGGGGAGGAGAGTGCTTGGCACTCTGGAAGTTCTCACACCCCTCTCCTGTCTAGACCAGGGCTATGTCTGATTTTCTATCACCCCAAGGCTACAATTTCCAGTGAAGAAAGTATTAAATTCAAAACCATCTGCCCATCTCGGCTCCTTCCGAAAAGTCAAAACCCATCAGAGGCCAAATTCCCACGTCTGGCATCAGAAAGGCTCCTCTCCCATTTGCAGCTCTAACATCATCATTGCCCAACCCATGACGTTAAAGGCTCTCACAGCGTGTTTGGGGCAGGGACAGGCACTCATGGAAAGCCAGGATTTCACAGGGGCACAGAGAAAAGAGCGGGTACAGCACAGAGCAAAGGTGCTGGGAGCTGGGCAGGATTTAACCCATTTAAATTTACTCCTTGTTGGACTTGTTCTGTTGTCCTCTGACTTTTCCCTGCAGAGACCTTTGGCTCAGGTTTGCCTGCTGCTGACTGGGGCAGAATCTCATTTGCAGCATTAATCACGGGCAGCTCTCCCCGGGGCTCGGTGGCAAGCCAGGGTCAGCGCTGGGGTGCTGGGAGGGGAGGAAGAACAAGGCGACTCACTCAATCTGCTGCCTGGTGTCACAAGTGATTTATGGCCCGCTTCAAACACAGCCATTGATCTGTTCTGCTTTCCCCAGCACGCTTCTCAGTGTGTAATAAAGCCAATGGGAATTCCTGGGTGTTGAGTCAAAGTTAAGTATGCTCAGGTTTACTTATTTAAAAAAACACACCTGAAGTCTCCCCATTTGGGAAACAACTCAAGATTTACAATCCCGGAGAAATTTGCAAGGGTAAGAACAAGAAATACAACCCCAACCAGCCCTTCGGGCAGCTGGCCAATTAATCTTCCCTTTGCTGTCTGCTGCTTGTTCTCCTTTCTGCCTTCAGCAGTTTTGGAAGATCTAAGCCAGGCAGCAGCGGTGACTTCCTCACGCCTGGCCCGCAGTGAACCCCCGAGATCCGTCCCGGAGGTGAACCCAGCCATCCCTGGGCTTCATCTCCCAGAAAGGCTGCTCTGGAAATCACCTGCTGCTCTCAGAGCAGGTGAGCCCTGAGGCCAGGCCAAGCACTGTGTGGGCCCAGCAAGGCAAGGGCTCTGTAGCCACATGAGCTAACCAGCAAATGTCTGCTCAGTTCTGTGTTGGCTCGAGCTCAGAGGACCACTGACCTCAGCAGCTCTGGGTCTTGGGGCCCTTTCTAAGAATGGTTCTCTCCTCACCTGGGATTGCTGCAAGGAGGGTGAGGTGCAGGGGCAAGCCAGGTCAGGCAAAACATGACTGTGCCATTGGCACTGCAGGATGGTGCATGGTGAGGGATAGCACAAGGCACTGAGTTCTCCCCGCACTGCTGCCAGGTCACCTGGAGCCACAGCCCATGTGTGGGTTTGCATCCAGGCCATGTAGGATGAAGGAGAGCATGGACTGAATGACAAGAGAGGCACCTTGCCCAGAAGGCAGCCCAGATGTCACCAGGCAGTTCATACTGTTCTGCCCTTGCAGGATCTGTCCTTGATTATAATATCTGTGGCTTCTCACTTCCATCAAGAAGGAAACATTGCTCTATGGCATAACATGGGCTATACATTTAAAATACTGAAAGAGTAACAACTTTGCCCAGTAAAACGATGTAAGGCATCTTATTCTCTTGATTAAAAAGCAAATTATAAAAAATCCCCAATAAAACAAATCCACATTTTCTCGTGCGACCTTTTAAAACAAAAAAATTGCATCTTGCAACAGAAATATGTCAGCAAACTCTCAAAATTCCACTCCTCAGTAGTTTTCCTAAAAGTAGCATTTCCAATACATTCTTCTTTTTCTAATCAGAAAACATTGACTGAGGAACCTAATCAGAAAGTAGTTGATAAGCTCCAGCAGTTTTTATCCTTACAATATATTCACTTTCTGGGCAAAGAGAATTCTTATTAACAATTGCTAGGCAGTAGAATAATGAGATTGCAGGAGCTGCTCCACAGATCTCATAAAAATGCCAACCTAGGAGCATATCATGCTCTGTTTCAGTGAACTCACAAATGCTCAGCTCCTCTGGAAAGGCAGAGGTGAACCATGGTATCTAAAAGTATCTAAACCACAGGTACCTAAAAAAAAAAAAATCACAGAATTCCCAATCAGTGGCCATTGAGAAGATGTTGGCTCCAGTTCAATGGATTTTCAATTTCAGCTACTGTACATGTCATAACAATCAAACTGTGTGAAATAGAGAGCAGCAGGTTCCTAAGAAATATTAACGCCAAGTCTGATTGAGTAATGAAGGAAAATGCACACCTATGGGACTTTCCACAATTCTTATCTGTTCTCAAAAAACCCCAAGGGACACACATCTTCCAGTCTCGGTTTGTTTTTTTTTTCTGGGATGAACTTCCCAGCACTCTGGGGAGGAGGGAGAGAAGGTGGAGGAATAAAAAATCCCTTTTGAATGAAACATTGAATTAAATGCCAATGAAATGTTGATATTTAAAACTCCCACTCACATATAGACAGCCTGGGAAGGTCAGCCCATAGTGGTGCTGGATTCCCAGCTAGTGCATAGAACAGCTTCAAATTTTCCCTATCTGAGCACTATTTTCAAGAAATTCAGTCCTTGTTATTGTATCTTCCCATTTGAAGATTGTCTGTGACATCCAAAGGGACAGGGAGAATTGGGAAAAGGTGATCTCCGAGGAAAGGAGGCCATTTTGTGGCCAAAACCAAAACTGCTAGGACAGAAAGAGGGAGTTCTTGCTTTCTGTACTTCAGTTTTTATTTGCCCTCCCAAGTGACAGCAAAACTGTCCCTACAAGTGCAGCAGAGACACCAAATGCCCCTGCACTGGGAGTGCCAACATCTTTTGTATAGATTAACACCACTACCTCCTTTGCCTTTCTGAGGCAGATTTGGTGACTTTTCTTGTCCAGATGGCAAGTCCCAGGGTGATAAAAGCAGCCAGCTTGTCCTGCTAGCAACAGACACTGCCTCATCTCTGTAGCAGAGGGAAGCTTTTTCCCAACAGACCCTGCCTGGCTAAATCCTACTGTAGCAACCAGCTGGAGTCTGCATGTAAACAGCACACACATCCAAAAAGCAGCTGGGCAGCTTGAGTAAATGCTGGCATTCACAGCCGAGCCCTTGGAGCCCTGCTCAGGCACAAAAATTGTCTGCAGTACAATCCTTGCAGTATGGAGCTCTCAGCTTTGAGTGGTTCCCTCGAAGATTGCCAAGAAAATATTCTGCTGGTACACATCAACCCTTGACTTCAGTGTCCGCATTCTCCCAGCTGAGCAGAATTAGGTCTAGAAGTGTATGGCATCACCTCAGCAGGAAAAGCATTTGTGGGGATCTGAGGACATTGTTTTATACTGGCTGAGAATCTGGCCCTAAATGTTTTACAAAATTTGGTAGAAAACTGCACAGACTGCTGCCAAGAGGGATGCTCATTTTGGGGCTTTAGAGGAAGGATAGAGGCAGATGTGAACCTGTGACTTCCACAGAATCACACAGTGGAGACCCAGCAAGAGAAGTGCTGCATTTGAAATAGGCTCATACAGTGCCAAACACTCCCTCACACTCTCCCAGATAAAGTGAGAGGAGTTGCTCTTCCACCTCCCAGATCAAGCGTTGAACAAGGCAATTAATTTGAAAAGGGCAATTTGATTAGACTCAATTTTGCCTGGAGTAAAAAAACATCCATTAAATAACACCAACAAGTGAAAAGGTGCTCAGTTTCCCCTGGGCTTTCTGGCTGTGTCAGTTGGGAGTGCACATGGTAATGGATTCATCAGAGCTAAAGGTGACAAGCTGGGGTTTAACACAACACACTGTAAACCTGGTATTTTGTGTTTTTCAAACTTCACATAGGAAATAACCCCAAGATGCTTAGGTTAGTCTTGCTGACAAGGCTGACAGCAAGAAGGGGTACATGAGGAAATGACAGACACCTGCATGTGTTCCTGCCACCCTGAACACTCTCCCAATGCAGGAGCTGCCACACCAACAAAACCAGTGTTAAATTAATCTCCAACAAACCAGGATAAAGCCATTAGTGGAAGCTGGGAGATACTGTCCTTGTAGGAGATACTCCCATGATCAGGCTACAACCAGATGGTCTCACTGGTTCAAATATCTAGAAATCTCACATCTCTACACTCAGGAATGACCTTACAGCCACAACTTCCTTTTACCAGTTTAAATGTGGTTTGTTAAACTTATCTGAGCAGCAGATGAGAGCCCTTCCTGGAGGACCACAGAGGCAGAGCTACAGAAACAGTGGGTGAGATGCAGAGCCATCACTGCTCTGTGCTGTGTGTTCTCTCCATCCAGGGTGCTGGAAAGTGCTCTCTATGTTCTAACTCAGTGGCTGTGCATATCCACCCACCCACACAGGCTCATTCACTGCTCTGCAGTATTTTCTAGGCAAAATCTGGTGATGAACAGCCCATATTGACACAGCCTGAGGTACACTGCCACCAGGCACATGCTTGCACATTTAATCTGGCAGCAGAAGCAGCAGTGCCTCTTGGGACACCCAATTCAGAGCCACAGAGGGGAAAAATCGTACCCCAATCACACAGATACCTTTGAGAGCATCTGTCAGTATTGCCATAGTATGGTATCTGCTGGACTCATTTAGCATTAAATGGATAACATTTTGACTAACTCTAGCTGTTTGAGCCAAGTTTGCAGAGGACACCATTACCCACAGTACACAGCACTACTGCATGGCCCTATTGGGCTCGAGTTCATGGCAACCCCCTTGGAAAAACTTGGAATACCTGCTTATTGTGCAAATTGTAACAATAGCCTTTGTGCACTGACTGTATGGTAATGGAGCATGTTTAAGCCACTGACAATGCTGAGTTCCTTGAAGTTGGTAATGGGTTAAAGCTGGGACATCTGGTGAAACACTAGCCTCAGCTGTTCCTCAAGTGACATCTTCTTGGGTCAAATTTATCTCTTCTTGCCAGTCCATCTGCTCACAGCCTGTCAGTGATAAACACTTGAGAGCCACAGAGCAAGCGAGGCAGCAGACAGCAGTGAAGGACAGCATCTTGGAGTCTAACTAGATAGTGATATGGGAGCAAAAATAGCCTCAGTGCTCTCCCCCTCCCAGTCATCTTCCTCCCGTTGCACTCCAGGGTCAGGGTCAGGCCAGGGAAGCAGCGTGTGCCATACTGAATACAGAGCCCAGACCAGGCCACCCAAGGGCTAAGGAGAGACTTGTTTGTTGCCTAAGGCAACAAGGAAAAAGCCAACATGCACAACTCAACACACTACTGTACTTGCTCCTCCTTCCGATGTCCCAGGGGAAAGGTTTACACCTGTGCTTCCAGCTGGTGAATGTTCATTTCCTTCTGCAAGGCACTCCAGAGCTTCCCAGTCTTTGCTGGGCACCCCTGGGCAGCCCTGCCCACATACCAGCCCAGAGCAATCCAGCAAGAGGCATAGAGGAGCTGGAGGCTACCAGGGAAGGCACAGGGGAAATGTGCTGCTCGGTGTCCAAGGAGTTGGTACATTCAAGGTCCATTGCCTCCTTGCCCATGTCTCTAGGAAAGACACCTTTCTTCCAGAAGGCAATGACCTCACTGTAGATATGACTATAACACACACAGAGTGCTCTCCAAAGCACAAACTCAAGAGCCCCAGGTCACCTGGCAGCCTGTAAAACAACAGGGTGGGGGTTGAACATGACTTCCCCCACTGCTCCAAGGGGATTATGTATCTGAGGCCAGAATGGTATAAAACCCATCCAAAAGGGGAAATACTGCAAGGATTCTTGGAGGTTAACTGGTGTGTGGGTGTGGGTGTATGTGTATGAGTGGGCAAGGATTCACTTCACATTAAAGGTACTCTGGAAAAACAGATTAAACTTTCTTTGGTGTCAGCTGACCAGCAATGATCTCTGAAGATGCATTAACCTGATGAGTCTCAATCTGATGAATAAATATTTTGGTTTAAAATGGGGAGACACAATACAAAGACCACAGTTTTGCCCCATGAGTTACAAGGATATATTCACAGTTAAACAAGCACTCTGTGCTCTTATGTCTTGCTACCACAGTGGTGATGTCCTGCAGCTAGTGAGGATCAGTTTCAAATTGGCCCTTTCCTATGCAATGAGAAACTTCTACCTTGAGTCACTCGGATTCTTTCACAGCAGTGTCATAACACTGCACTGTGCTATTGCAATGCACCTGCTCGTGGCCTGATGCTGCCCCAAACACTGCGAGGAAACATCATCACGGCCCCCATGAAGCAACAAGGCTTCTTGGCATGCTACGAATACCCTTCAAGAGAAAAAGCTCTTTCACACTGCCAGTGCTATGCAATCGCTCTAATGAGCCACACGACTGTAAGGAAAGCATTTGCCTTCTCCATCCCCCCAATTAACTACATTACCATCATAACTACCCCCTGTGCCTGGCGAGTGCTGGCAGCTGGCAGAGCCCACGGTTCAAGACGTGCTTGATGCATTGCTGCACAGCAGATCAGGGCACAGACATTTTAGTGTGCGTCAGACACCACATTTCTCCATCCTTGAAACTGATCCTGCCAGAGTGTGCTCTCTGCAGAGCCAGGACTTTAACCCGAGAGCGCAGCTGCATTTTTAAGTATCATGTTAATACAGTGTTGTGGTGGGGATTTTGTTCAAGGGAGGATGGCTCCACTCTGACCTTTGGATCCAGAGGCACGTTTTAAAATTAAAACCTTTCTTCTTCTGTGACCCACCACCAATTTATCTCCATTCATACAATAGTTCAATTCTAAAAACCATTTGCATTCCTATCTGGCAGTGTGCATGGCACTTAGTACATGCCAGCAAAGGCCAAGAGAAGAACAATATGTACTCTTTATTTTTAACCCAAGAAGTCTTTTATAGATGTGTTAACTCACAAAAGGGAGAAAGACCTTGGTATTGGCCATCTGGCACGGTGGTACCCCAGCTCTGATCTTGGAGTCAGAGCCACAGACCAAGTCATTACATTAAGCCAACAGCAGAGCCAAGCCCAAAGGCTCCTTTGGGAGCCTGGACTCTGGTGAAGAGGAGCAATGAGGATGGTGGCCAGGAAAAGGAGCAGCAGCACTGGGAGCCCTGCTCTGCTTCTGCTGCCACGTGCTCCTGATCCATTGTGGCGAGTCCTCTCCTCACCATGAGTTTGCTTCTGGTCCTGCACTGCCCCATCCAGCGGGCAGCCTGGAGGCACTGTGTGCCCACGGAGCGTGCAGGGCCTGACCATCCCTGCCGTGCATCCTCGGCACAGCCGGATCCACTCCGAGAAATGAGACTTCCTTATGCTTTTAATTGTGCTACCCTCTAGTGGCCAATGCCATCCCCTTGGAGCTGGGATCTCCAGTCCTGGCAGAGGAGAGCCCTTGGACTGCAAGCCTTCAAGACCAGAAGAGAGCTTGGAGCTGCGCAAAAATGAGTTGCACATTTGAAAGGAAACAGAGCCCTGGCAAGGTCAAATGCCATCCCAGGCTCCACCACCCCAGCTCTGCTTTGGTTTTAGGAAGGGCAAGATCACCCTGCCCAGGCTGAGAGGTCTTGGCTAGAGCAGGGTGAAGCCAGCTCAATATCAGGTGCTTGCAACATGAAAAGCATCACGAAATTATCACTCTTGGCAGGCTCTCCCAGAGAACACGCTTCTTTCCTTCTCTGCTGTCTCACACCAGGCTCTCCAGCAGCTTGGATGGCAGAAGAAACACTCAACACGTCAATAAAAACGGGTTAGAATTCAAGGAACATCCTTTCAATTACCAAGATAATTGCTACATTTCAGAACCAAACATTACTTAATGGCGCTCAATTATCTTGTGGCAGGGCCTGCAATGGCAGCAACTAATTGCTTAACTAAAGACTTTCTTCTTTTCACCCTGTGTCAACACTCATGCATGCAATTAGGCCATTGGTGCAGGGAGGAGAGGAGATATGTGTTGTGAAAAGAGGGGTTAAGTGGCAGCCACAGCCATGTTCCAAAGTTCAGAGGACAAGTGTCTTGCCTCAGACTTTATAAGGATGTGAAGCAGAACCTCAAAAGCCCAGAAGGGAACAAGGATACAGGCTTTTTCCTCCTGTCTCTGAACAAAGACCTCAAATGACTACACAATGTGTCTAGTGGCCCTCTTACTATAGGCTCCTGAGGCTCAGATGCATGTCAGCAGCCTTTTCATAGTTTATCAGTCTGCAGAGTTCATAGATACTAACAAAAAGAAAAAAACAATAAATTGCCTAAAAGCTAAAAGAAGTCTTCACTTTGGTTACTTTCAAGCTGTTGAAAACCTGCTTGTTGTTAACCTCTTCACTGAGCATCTCTCTTATATGAAAGAGAAGCAATGGGAAAATAGGTGCACTTTCCTCGTTATTTGCCATTTCATCACTTCTTCACAATTCTCTACCATCTCAAGAACTCTCTTAAGCAGAGCCTTTCATTTTGCTTTGACACAGAACTACTCCTTGTCCCTCAAGTTCTTGTTCCTTCTCCCTGGCTTTTTCACCCTCTCCTCTCCTGGGTGGAAACACAAGACCCCAGATCAGGCCATGACCCTTGAAAACATCAGGTCCTGGTTTCTACTCCTCACTGGTCATGTTTGGTTTGTTCCTCTGACCAGACAGGGTTCACCACGGAGCCAGCCCCAGGCCTTGTGTCCCAAACATTGGCTACCCTGCATCCAGGGGCTGTTCCTGTTCAGCTCTGCTCATCCTTTCCAGGCTCACATTTCTCACACAGGAGTTCCCAAGGCCATTTTTCTGGTCAGTTACCAGCTCAACTCCCTCCCCTCCTTGCTATTCTTAAGGACAGGTTTTTTTTCTACCATTCATCATAGTTTCCACAGAAGCAGTAAACAAGCTAGGGTTGACTGTCCTGCTCAGAGCCCCTCCTTGGGAGCCTTCAGTTTGATGTAAAACTGTCTGTTCTCACCCTGGTTTTGTATGTTTGTCTGTTTAACTTATGGTTACAGTTTACTCTCATTCTTTAAGTTACTGAACAGTCCTGTGAAGATTTGAGACCAAGGCTTCAGGGCCCCAAATTTTTTCTTTCAAATCTCCATTTTCCTCTTTGCTATATTAAGAGCTTTCACAAGCTAAAGGACATGGTCTCCTCTCCAGAACACCACACCAGTTTGTCCTCATTTCTGCCCATCGTTTATGTCCTGTGCATGCTCTTTGGACATGTATTCCAGTCACAAGCTGAGAAAGGGGACAGGAGCCAGTGGGGTACTAAGACCTTGTGGACCCAAACTGGTCACTTAAAAGAATCATAACCCAGCAAGGGAATAGTTAACACTCCCTAAAACTGAGGCAGTTTCATAGCACACAGTTCAGTTTGCTAGCAACGCGCCCTCTCCATTTTCACATGCACGCACACAGGCCAATTGTTTCACAGGAATAACCTCACCTGCAATTAGACACTGTTTTAAGTCTTTGATCTCTATAACTCTCCAGAGGACAGCAAGATTCCCACATGAAAGTATTTTATTATTTTATTCCACACTTGGGAGTGACCCTATGCTACTGGATTTATTAAAAAAAGTCCTTACCTGATCTCAGAGATTCCCATTGAGCTGAGCAACGCTGGGGCAAGTGGAAAAGCTCCATTTGGGGGCTGGTTCTCCCAGGTGTTAAGGGTGAGTACAGCCCCCACCTGATGGCCTTCACCTGCTCTCTGAGCAGACTGCTGCTCTGCCAGCATCAAACCCATCCCGGAGATGGACGTCTTGGGGACATGTCTTGTCTTGCTTATTCACTTCCTAGGGTAAATTTATTTCTTTGAGCTATTGTCCAATTCACAGTTAAGGATCAGCACACGTTGTTCCTCTCCAGGGAGCTTACCTTAGCCACAGGATAGGAGACATTGCATCTGATCCTGTGGCACCAGCTCAGGCCAGAGGGTGCACACAGCTCCTGAAGAGCTGGTTGCCAGATTTTGCCTGGCTGTTTCTCTAAGAAAGGGGATGGGGCATAGCAGGTAGCTCAGAGGCCCAAGCCATAGGTCTGGTCCCAAAGAAAACAAGACGTCAGGGCCTCAAGGCTCTTAATTAACTCTATTAGAGTGATAATCATGGCCTGCCCAACCCCAGGGGAATGGAAAAAACCCAGTGTGAAATGCATATAAAGGTATTGGACTGAAACATGAATATTTTCACCCACTGTCAGCAGTTAGGAAGCAGTGGGGGGTGGGAGAACAATGAAAAGTTCCTCAGTTCAAGGAGATTCTGGTTTAGCACCAACACATAGGAAACAACCTAGAAGTCAAAGAGGTTTCTGTGAAGTATATTTGCTTTTTGCAGAGCTGCTTTCAAAACATCTGAAAATTTTAGACTATATCCTTTACAGTTCATTAGTGCACAGTAAAATATGCCCCTAACCACTTCCTTTATTTTTTTTAAAATTAGATGTGGCTTAAAAATAAATCTCTTGCATTTCCTTGCAAAAGAACAGATAGGACAGTGCTTTAAGAGAGCCAGCACTGCTTCCATGCCTATGTGCGAGAGCTGGGCTCCAGTGATGAGGCTCTTTTCATCTCACAGGGATGTGCTTCCAGAAACTGGTGCAAGGGAGCAGGAGAGGTGCCTGGTTCCCACAGCTACCAGAGTCCACTCAGTGGCTGGTACTGCAGCTTCATAGAATCATTGAGTATCCTGATGTGGAAAGGGCTCAGGAGGATCATGAAAGTCCAGTTTTTGGCCCTGCATAGGATGGCTCCAAGTTCTGTCACTTGGGAGCTTCCTTCTCCCTCTTTGGATATAAAGAGACGTTACAGGAGTCAGGGCAAAGCCACCCCTCCCGAGTACCCCTCCAGGGTTGGTGTGAAAGGACAAAACATCGGGCAGGTAGCAAAAGGCAGGAGCTACTCTTGTCACTCAAACTGTGTGGGTTTGGAGTTTCAGATGTAGCACCAGGAAGATGCATAATTAGAGCACCCCAGAAGCTGCTTTAAGTTATGAAACCAGCTTAATTTTCCTGCTGCCTTTGGAAGGAAAGCTTCACACCACCTTTTTTCATCTGAGCCTGCAGGCAGGAGATGCTGACCCCAGCCAGTCAGTGGGATCAGCACAGCTTTTTCCCCTGCCTTATGCAGTTGTGGACCACCAGCACATGGTTTTAGAAGACAGCCCAAAAATGCAGTGCTGTCAGGGTGGAGACTTAGCAGCCCAGCTCTGCCTTTGGTAGCACCTTCTCCTGCCAGCTGCCCACCAGTGCAGTGTTCTTGTGTGTAAGTACATGGCACATGAGTGGCACCAAATTCAAAAATCCTTCCCTCACTAGGCACCAGCTCAACCCACAGTCTCAGCTCTGAAATGTCTCTTTCATCTTTGGTTGTCAAACCTACAGCATCAGCTCATCACTTTTAAAAGCCTCATATCACGAAGTCTCTCTGAAGTGTGGTTTGCCCCAGTCACAAAAAACCCCCCACAATCACAAATAACATGTACTCAAAATGATCAGTTGGCTTTGCTTTCTGGCTTCTTCACTTTCAGGCAATACACATTTCACCCTTTCAAACTTTGCTAATCTGGGAACTGAAATTTCACTTTGACGTTAGTGAGTACTGAGATGAGGGCAGAGAAGTGCAAGTGGCTGACTGGCCCTGGCTAGATGCATGACCATTCCCCAGCTGAACCACAGGCTCATCACCCTCCCACCCTGACCCAACAGCTCAGCTCAGCTGATGCTGCAGCCACTCTGCACCAGGAGAAGCATGTTACTGTCACAGCTTGGACCCTCTGTCACTGTTCCAGAGCTGGCATGTTAAAGGGAAAAGAAAGGAAAGCCTAAGTAACATTAATTTCCCAGTTAAAAATCACTGAGTTGTGCCACTCAAATTCAGATTTTATTTTCATCTTTAAACCCAAAAAGCCTCTGGGATATGAGCCCTTCTGCATTGGTGTTACTGCACCTCACTGAGGGCAGACCTTGTCAGCTATTTCATCATCTCCTTTCATCTCACAGGCCCCTGACCTTCCCATGTGACTGGAAGAAGTCAGAAAATCACCGTCTGTGCTGCCCTGGTACCTGCGGGTAGCATTCAATAACAGGTGCTGCAAGCACAGGGCTGCTCCTGCCCTGACCCTCCTGCCAGAAGACTGTCAGGCAGCTGCTCTGTCCAAACTGTACCCTGCTTAACAGAGGACAGTGCTTGTCTTTTTTCCCCCCTCCTCCTCCACTTGGAGCTCTTATTTCTCACCTCCCACTGCAACACTTATCAGAGAGTATATCCTTCACCTCCAGCTCAGCGTCCCTTTCCTCAGACTGGAAAGTCACTGATGATGGGGGTGGAGGTGGCAGCTTGTTCTCAGCTCATTAATCTATCACAAACCTCTGCAGCAGGCTAGCTGCCTCCAGCCCTGATTCATTTTCAAACACAAAGGATGTTTGTGTCTGATTGGGTATGCTGGACAAATTATTCCAAGCTGTGAATTTCATTTCATCACTAATCACGGGTTGAAATCCTGTGCATGAAGTCAACAAGTGAACTTCCGTTGACCTCCAAGGCAAGGTGGGACACTGGTCACCCTGAAATAAATAATAATGTAAATTAGATCAAAGGGGTCCACAGGAAGGGGATGTGCAAGAAGAGATCATTCACATCATCCTTATCTCTACCCCTGGTCTGTGGATTCACATGTGAAGGGGATATTTGCTTTCCTGTATCTCTAGTAACTGTGAAACAGAAACACATCATTAAGGTTCCTCACAGTCCCAGCTCAAATAAACCCCAGAGGCTTCTAACCCAGCCCCAAGATGCTCTCATAACATCAGTCAGACCTTTCAGCTTTGCTGGTAGCTCTGATATCCCTATGGATAAGGGATGCTTTTCCTCTGGGCACAGAGAAATCTCTGCCTACCTCCAGCAGAAAGCTTTCCCATGGGCCTCTCACCATCCCTGGAAGTGTCACTGCAGGGCATATGGCTGGTGGCACAGCTTCAGCACTGTTCATTTTCCAGCAGAGGAGATGACTCAGACTCCCTTTCCAAGGACATTTACCCCCAAAACTGGTAATTCTGTCAACTGCTCAACATGGAGCTCCTCCCAGAAATCAGGAGAAGCAAAACACCCATTTAATTTCTTATTCTTTTTTTCTTAAATGCCAGTGATTGTGCGGTAGGGTCTAGATGTGCATGCCTGGCTCTTTTTTCACAAAGACTCCAAATCCCAAAGTCAGACCAGGAAAAATCAGTTACAGATTTCAGAAAGTTTCTCTCAGCACCTCTACTGTGCCCAGGCAGACTGGAGTGAGTTGTTCAGGCCTGCATGAAATCAGCTGTCATTTCTCAGCCCAGCCCTGTAGTACAGCATCCTCTTTGAACAAAGCCCCTGTATCACATATAACATCACACAAGAGAGACAAGGGGAGAAAGAAAAGGGGGTAAACAGGTGACAGGAGGAATAGAGAAGAGAGCAGGCCACACAGTCATGACCTGTGCTTGTTATTAGTGCAGCAATGCACATCTGCACTTCACAGCTTGTGGTCTGTGCTCTGGAGCTGCTGAAGGTCTAATGGCTTCTTCCACTGCAGTGCCATGATGTGCCATGTCCTTGTCTGGGCATTACAGGCCCTGGAGGAAACTTTTAAGGAAAAGCTGCTCAGCATTAACTGTGCCCAGCAGGGCAGCATGGGCACTGCCTCCCTGGCTGAATGATGAATGGCCTCGGCACTGCAACCTCCACAAAAATGCACTTGCCTGAATCTCTCCACCATACCTCACTGGCCTCCAGAGCCTAATTCCTGAAATTAGGTACTAGGGCAGAGGTTTTTGGTTTCCAAACCAGACAATGTTCTGGAGAGTGTCCAGAGGCTGTGGGTACACCGAGCAAGGGTGGGGCAATTTGGGGGGAAGCTTTCTGCCTACAGGGAGAGCAGGATGCGTGAGAGCAGGTCTACAGCTCTCAGCTGGAGCAAAACTTACCGGCAGATTATCATCTTGATAACAAGATTTAGTGCAAGGAGGGCCAGGCCAGGTGAGTCACCCTGCTGCTGCTGGCAGTCGTTGGGGCTGCTGATGGCTGTGATAACCCAATGAGCACCCAGTGGGGACCAGCAGGGAGATTGCCAGGTTAGTTATGGAGCTGGGCACTCTGGAATGTCAGCAGCTGCTGCCTGTGCCCCTTTGCAGCACCACATACTGGAGAGAACAGAGCCCAGGACCAGAGACATGCCAGCTTTTGTCACTTGTTCCTTGGGTGGACTGCACCCTGAACACAGTGCAGCCAATCCTATCCAGGAATTGGGTGTGGAAACAGATTTTGCTCCACTGCAAGCTCCTCCTCTGGAGTGCACATGAGGAGCTGAACAGCTCCCAACCCCAGCATGGCAACAGCCGAACCTGGCTCACTGAGCCATGGTCAAGCACCAGGCACTAAAACCTGTGGCAAGCCCAGAGCAAAGATCTTAAAGAACAAAAGCAGAAGGGAATAAATTCCCCAAAACAAGAAACAGCCTCTCTGGTTGTTTTCAAGAACACCAGGCCGTAGTGAGACAGGAAGGCTTGGGCTCTGCTGTCCTCAGTTCAGTCATTTGCCACAGCAGATGAATGAGCTCAGACACTTGTGCTTTGCTTCGAGTTTGCATACCCAGCACCTCACCCATCCCAGCAGATAGTGTCACATCAGGTATAGTTTTGACACCGTGGTCTCTTACCCTCAGTGTGGGTCTAAATAGAACTGGGATGGACTCCCAAACAGTCCTGCTCAGTCTGTGAGCCAGGGATCACATCGCACCAGAGAGTGTGGAGAGGCCCTTGACACCAAAATGTTTTGACAATTAAACATCCCCAAGCAACTCTAGGCATTGAGCACATCTGATGCACGGGTGGCCAAAGCAGCTTTGAGCTGTCCAGAGCTACACAGACACATAACAGAGAGCTCAGCAAATCCTTCCTGAGAAGTGGTGTGAACTCTTGGGTTACTGCTGCACACAGAGCCAGCTGTCCTCTCTGCACACCCACTGCCACCTATGCTGGTGAGTCTGATGGGAGCCCCAGTGTGTGCAAGCTGAGATTCTGGTGCACACTGGTGCTGCTGACTGCTTGGTTTTCAGGAGCCACATACACCCTAGAGAGCACAGGAAAACCATCACCCTCCTCAAGCCCTTCCACATGGCCAGCACTGCACCCACCAGCCCATCCCACAGCAGAAAGAAACACAGATTGCAGATGCTGCTGAACAGTCCCTGCAGGCATGAGGCTGCACAGACTCACCACTGTGACCAGCAAAGGATGGAGAGCTGACTCCCTGGCTGACACCATTGCAACTCCTGCTAAAGGGCAGAGATAGTGGCTGGCCCTGCTTTGCACTGGGGGTCTCTCTCCCATGGGTGCACTCTAAGCCCAAACACATCATCCTCTTGCTGGGCTCCCATTTTCCCTTTGCTCCAGGTGGAAGCAGTGAGTGGATGTGATGAGGTGCTACTTGGCTTGAAAAATCTTTAGATGTTGCAATTTGTTGCTCAGGGGCTGCAGCTGGACTAGATTAGATTACACTGGGCTAACCAGAGAAATTTTTCTCTGGGTTTCTCCAGCTAGAAACTAACCACAAATCATGAAGCAGCAAGAAGACCTAAAAAAATGTTCACATCTGAAATGCTTTCTCACGGAGCAAGTCCAATTAACAAAATGTCAAAAGAGAAATTAAAAGTAATCATTGGGGTCAGAGGTTGTACAGTGCACTGAGTATTGAAATTACTCACTCTGCTGCAGTCCAGCTACAAGATTTCCTGTTTGCTTTGCCCTAATTCTTGGGTGTTTTACAGTGATTGGAATGATAAATTAAACTCCTACACTAGAAAATAGCTGGTGGCAATGGAGGTGGGGTAATTTCATGAGTTAACTGTGACAGAACCATGTGAGAGACAT
The DNA here is from genome assembly GCA_013400635.1 of Hypocryptadius cinnamomeus. Classification (NCBI taxonomy): domain Eukaryota; kingdom Metazoa; phylum Chordata; class Aves; order Passeriformes; family Zosteropidae; genus Hypocryptadius; species Hypocryptadius cinnamomeus. The sequence goes on from VYZP01032663.1 coordinate 52,368, forward strand.
TATGGTCTCATTTTGGTTTAAATTTGGAGGCAAAAGTACACCTCAGTCCTTATTTTATTGAAATGGCTTATTCAGCTCAAGAATATATTTTGCATCCCTATTTCCCCTTCTGCACAGTGGAATATGATGCCGTGCACTCTGCTTGTCATAGCTCAGATCCTGTCTTACATTTCTGTAATGCCTTGCATGCTGGAGAGTCTTGGCATGCTTGACAAACTGCTGTGTACATGGCCAGAATCAGACATGCAGCCATTTCTGGGGTGGAAGGCAGCAGGAACTGCGTGTGCTGCACTGGGGGAACAAGATTCTGTCCTGGAAGAGATGCTTTTGCATAGCAGGTCATTAACATCAATCTCTGAACAGCCAGCATGCTCCTGGCTACAAGTTTAGCTGCATCTCAAGGACTGGAAATTTTACTGCTGGGATGTGAACCTGTAGTTCCAGGCAATCTATTTCTGCCTAACCTGCTAGGCTGTCAGTAGCTGTTTTCATCACTTGTGTACACTATAGAACAATAATAGATAAATATCAATGTAGATCTCAGCCTCCTGCATCTTTTGGAAGGGGTTACGTCTTCTCAAAGGATGCTTTTGAGAAAGGAACCAACACCAGGTAGAAAAGGAGTGAAGCTGCCAGAAAAGAGTCATCTTCTCTCTCCCACCTCTTGTCATCTGCATGTCTTTCTTCTCCCTGCTCCACAATGCAAGGAGGCACATCCTGGTGGCTGGGAGGGCAAAGGTGAGGAAGGAGGAAGGACATGGCTTGGGCTGTGGTTCTCAATGAGCTGCATTAGCTGCAGAGATTGAAGAATGCATGGCAATAAAATTGTGACACAGGTTCTGTTTTCCCAATTCCTTCTGCAGCACTCAGGGTCCTGCACATCCCTCCCTGGTTGAAGAGAGAGCAGTGTGACAACACAATTGACTATCACAGTGAGAGTTTGATGCCTGGAGCTGGCATGTTCCCACTGAACACACCCCTTAATTCAGGCTCCCAATCCTACTCCCATATCAAATACCAGATTCCAGATATCCTGCAGCTTCCGTGACACCTACCTGGTGTCATTTGCCATAGCCCCATAGCCTACCTGCTCATCTCTGTCCCCTTTCCCAAAAACCTGGATGCCAAAAGTATGTCCTGGTGGTCAGAGAGAGGTTCCAGCAAGGTTCTTGTTGAGGTACCTGCTTGTTGCCTTCCAGAACTTGGGAAGGTACCAGTGAAAAGGCAGGTGATGCTTAGCAGATTGGAAGTTGACCAATGGCACCTGTGACCTGGCCACAGTGCTGCTACCAGCTTCTTCCTCAACTGGGCATTAGTTTACTTGTTTTGATTTTAAACAGGCCTAAAATCCAGCTATTCTTAGGGAAGGAGAAAGACAGGAAGATAATTCTTTTTTCCATGCCAGCCTTTTTTAACATCATCCTGATGCTACATGAGGAGAATGATGCCTCTTTCTTCCTGCACACTGAGGAGGTACAGAGGAAAGTGCAATGCCTGTGGCCCTGAGCACTGCCTGAGGCACTGGCTGGCAGCTGAAGAAGACCTGGTATGCAGCCACACACCCAAGTGCTGTGGTGTGTGTCCTACCTCAGCCTGAATCACAGCTGCCAGCGGGAGAGAACACCTGGGTTTGCAGGGAATGCTGCCTTTGGCTGCACCCAGCTCCTCACACTCAGGAAACCACAGCCCTGGGTATGGTGTAGCTGAAACTCGGGTGAGCGACTTTAAGCAGTGGGCAGAATACAACTATTTTTTAGAAGGCATTTCCATTTTGGTGGGGTAGAGGTTACAGAGTGGTTGGCTATAAAATTGTATCATACTGAAAAAATCAATTGCTGCTGACACACAATAACCCTGAACCAGTTGATCCATCCCTGGTTCCCAGTGGCCATGAGGACACAACAGCCTCCCAGAGCAACCAACTGAATATTCTGCATGCAGGGCCACAGGGTGTTGGGTACCCTGCTAGCTGGAGTTTGCTGGAATGTTAACTTACTTTCCTAAGCACTGATGTAGGAGTGAGAGGCCACTGGTGATCCCATGTACAGCCTGTTTTTATAATGTGCTGTGGCTGAACAGGGCTGAGGCTTCACCTCCAAAGCCAGTGTCTGAATAATGAGCTTGAAATTAGCAAACAGAAGAAAACTCATTCCAGGCTCTGCCTTTCCTTGCCACCATGCACCATCCCAGATGCTCCCTGTTCCTCAACAGCATCTTCCACCTTGAGACATTTGAGAGAGTGTTTCCCTTCATCTCAAAAAGCAGCATGTGGGACAAAGAGAAAACAAAGCACTGATATCTCAGAGCCACATCCCTGCCTTGTGTATTTCTGTACAGTGCCAAAAACCATTGGGGTGGGCAGCCCTGGGATAGCCGCCCTCTCCAGCCCTGACTCTTCTCCCTGACCATGGGCAAATGCAGCTCTGGTTTGGGCCAGGATCTCGTACCAGCCTCCAATGTCATTTGTTCCATCACCTGGACCTGTTGTTTTCAAATGTGCAGGGGGTCAGGGGATATATTTGTTGATAGTATGTATGTTGGTTACTACCAGGATTGCAGTTTTAAGGATTTTCCACATATCGTGTGTCCTGTGTCCGTCCACGTTGCAGTGCAGTGATCCAGACACAACACTGACAGCTGCAGGGTAAATAAATAAAAACAGAGTATTTTGATCTTGGAAGGGGAGGTGGTTTGGAAGGGAAGGGGGGGCCAGGGTGTCAGCAGCCAGAACAGGGTGGCCACAGCTGTGATGGGAACAGATGCGGCACAGGGAGCGGGAGCAGGGAATAAAGTTCTGCCAATGCAAGCAATGCTGGAGAGTCTTGGAGAATGGCATGCATATTTGGGACAGGTGGGAAGTGTTTACATTGAAATAAGAAGGATGATGGCCTGACAGAATGCTGGTCATGTTACCTGTGACCCAAACTGACCAGCCACAGCTCTCATGGGCCCAGAACATCTGAGCCCACCATTTCTTTGTCACAGCAGAAGCCACTGAATTCATGTAGGGTCCTGTGCAGTGGTAGGGCTGCTGCTGCTTGGAAGTGTTTTGTCCCTCTCACAAACAAGCTGATGTTGCCTCTAAGCCAGCCTTTATTCCAGTCTAGCTTGTGGTGGGTCTCTGTAGGATCCCTGTGCAAGCCTTGAACCAGGCAGCTACAAGGCAGTATCAAGACCTGAGCCAGAAAACCTGCCAGTGTGGTCTCCATCACAGCTGGAGCACAGCTGGCAGTGCCCAAGGACACTGACTCACCCCAAACAGCAGCTCTAAGCTGGTTACATTGGTTTATTGGTTTTGGTGCTTGGTTTTTGTTTTGGCTGTTTTGTTTGTGGTTTTGTTTTGGTTGGTTGTTTTGTTTTTTTTTTTGTAAGTCTAGCAGAAGTTGTTTCTCAGCTGATGTTTAAATGATGAAACAACTAGAGTTGTACACCTTTCAGATTCTCAGAAGCAGCCCAGCTGCCAGGAGGAGCTCAGTGAGGCTCTTGCAAAGCAGGCAAGCTGCTGCTGTCTGCTGCCTGACTGAAGTGGCTTTTGGGTACAAAGCAGTTGACCTGTGTGCTCTCTGCTCACGGTCATTAAAGACTGGAGGTTGTGGGCCTTGTTGCAGAGGATCTTTGCAATGCTTCACTGAATTTCCTCCATCCAAAGGACTCATCACAACAAATGATGTGAACAAAATCCTCCTTCTGGCCCTTTATACCCTTTTCATAAAACATTAAGGGCTGGGTTTTTCAAGAACCCTAGAGGCATATGTGTCCCCATTTAAAATCAGTGGAGGGCTGGGAACCCATCTCCCTAAGGTGCTCTTGAAAGCCCAGCTAAAGGGTTTTAGCTGAGCCCAGCAAAGGCAGACAGCATGGCTCAGTCACACCTGCATTACCCAAGGGTGGCAAGGAGACATGTCCAAGGTCATTTTATGTGGTGCACTGAAGAATAGAGGCCAGAGGATCCATCTCCTAAGCCTCCAGTCTGGCTCCAAATTTCCCTTTTGCTCCTGGCTGCTTGCTGTCTTGCGTGACCCGTGGCAGAAGAAATCCTTCTGATTGCAGCTATGTCACAGGAGGATGCTTAAAGCCAGCCTGCAAGAAAGTTTGAGCATTTCTAATCAAGTTGGAGAAAGGCTCACAAACACAAAGTCATGTTGAGAGACATTCCCTGCATTTATTCACACCCTAGCCCCTAGATAAAAATGGCTTTGTATGTTAAGTTTAGGACCACAGAAAGCCCAGTGGATAGCAAGGGATTATCACAAAAGGGCAGCAAGGCAGTCAAAAAGAGCCTGAGGGACACTTTGTATGAATTCCATGAAGAGAATAATTAATTCAAACTATACACAGACAGCTCTGGGAGTGTCCACTCTGGAGATGTTCAAAGAGCCCTTTCCTGCCTTGGGCTCACTTTAAATTGAGTGTCCTAAAAACCCACTTCAGCTATGCACTTCTTTTCAGTTATACAGAATGCTTGAATGCCAAGGGATCAGGGAAAACTTTGTTATTAAAGAGCTGCAAGACTTTAACAAGGTACATAGTCATTAGAAAGTTGTTGAGTCATGAAAATACTCTCAATAATTTGAAATTAATGTTTAGTGTGTGCTGTACCATAAAAATGCTTAGATGTCGTGGCCATGGATACTAAAGCAAAGCCTTAAGGCCATGACTACACGAGCAAGTTACCGCAAGGTGAGCGAGGGTGGAATTTTAGAGCACGCACACAATAAGGTAACTTCCCTTTTTCCAGCTCTTGTCCTGGGACCAGGGAAGGAGGTTAAGTCTTTGTTGAACATGGCACAGGCTACCTTTTGAAGGCTGCTGGCTGAGGGCATGCATGTGGGTGGGTACAGCACAACAGATAAGGTGCAGTAAATCTGTGCAATAACTGATCTTATCTGTTAGTAACTTTGCTCTCCAGCACAGATGCAAGGATGGATGGACTATGTGCAACAGCCAATGCATAGAAATGGACACAGTCAGATAATTAAGAGGGTGAATAGAAAGGGCTGGATCTTAATGTGAAGATTCTGTTTCATAAGAACAAATATATATATATATATATATAAATGCTTGCAAATAACAAACAGGGGTCTAATTTCCCTATACCAGTGGTTCTATTGACAAGGCCAGGAAAAATGACAAACTAACAAGTGTTTCCTTCTCTCCTTTCTTTTCCAGAAAAACACAATTATCTGAATTCATACTGGTTCTGGTAATCCGTCCTTTCTTTTCCATCTTTGGATTGTGCCAGGCAAAGTTCGAGTTTCATTTATGACTTGTGAAACTTATTTGTGGAGTTTGTTCTGATAAAACAGGGCTTCTATCCCAAGTGAAGGATTCATCCTAGAGCCTCGCCTGAGCCTGTCCAGTGCTAGGTGGAGAAACACTGCCTTTCTAACCCAAGGATATCCTGGAGATTTTTTTTTTCAACACAGTAATGATCATTGTGCTTCTTTTGCCTTGCCTTGCCTTTTTCTCCCAGTAGTTATTTTAAAGAAGGGAGAGCTGTAAGTATATTTTCTATCCAGATTTTGGAAACTGCTTATACCTCCTCTTGTGAAAACAGGAATGGAGCTTCACCAAGAGAACCCTGCTACTGCTCAGGTGAGCAGGAGGAAAATCAGTCCTTCAGGGCAGGTGAGTAATCCTGATATTCAGACCATCCCTACAATCTCTCCTTCCATCCAGATTGATGTTATCAACATTTGGGGAGTGAAAGAGACTCCAAAGGAAGCCACGAGCCTGATGAGTACAGCAATCAGCTTTCATTGCCTCTCACAAGGTAAAGACTTCATTAGACAAGACTGCAGCTTCCTTTGGAAGGGTGTGTTATACTCAGCAATAACACCCCTGCACAGCCCTCCTCTTGCAGGTTAAGAACTCACAATCCCATATTCCAGCTTGCATCCTTCCCTTGTGGGCTGGCCTGTAGGTCAGGGCTGTAGGATCTCACTGGTACATGGCACCTTACCCAAAGCAAAGTTTTAAACATAAGATTATATCCCTAAATCCCTGTTTATATCCCCCAAACCAAGAACTAAAGTACCTTTTCAAGGCCTGACCTATACTACGTAAACTTTGCAGGCATTGCACAACACTTTGTGTTTTCTGGGTGTGAAAAGGGGGAGATGATGAATGGGAAGAGTGGGAGGACTATGAATGCCCTTTCTGACCAAGGACAGAGGGGTGTATTTGAGACTATCATACCTTATGTTGAAAAGAAACAAGCTGTGGTGGTGCTGCTCAGTGCTCCTCATACTCCTTGTGGAAGCAGGGACAAAATGCAGATCCCAGCCAGAACAGTGCCTGAAACTACACAGAAACTGGGCAGAAATGATGGTTCCCCTCCTAGGAAAGGGTAACTCACATTTCTGCTCTTGCCCAGCTCTACACTAAAGAAATATTCTTCTAATGGTGGGTGTCTGTAAGCATCTGTTTTCTTCAGGTGCTCATTATAGCAGTGTCTCACGAGTTAAACTACCTGAAAGAAGGGGATTTTAGTAGAAGATCCGGAGTGGTGAACATTATCAGCAGTGTTAATCTGTCACATCTTTCCTGGACTGTACATACCACGCTCCACCACTCTGGCATGTCATGGCCTGCCTGGTTACAAGATGTGCTGGAGCTGTAGCCAGCCATAGTTTGGCATCTCAGTGAACCTTCTGATCCAGGAAAATACGGGAAGGAGAAAATAATAGTGCCATTTTCAAAAAGAAAAAACCCTACACAGACCAACCAACCTCATAAAAATCAACCAAAACTAACTCCTAGACGTCTAAGCAAGTACTAAAATAGAATTTTTCAAATACAACTTTAGAACAAACCTGTTTGAATTAAAAGTGAGCTAGACTCCTGATTGCACACCACTAAGGGATTCCAGATAGCTCAAAATCTAGAGTTTTTCTCTGTCACTTTTCTCTCATAACCAGACACATACAAACTAAAAAAGAAAAAAAAAGTATTTGTTTTCCTGATTCCCACTTCTGGCAAGAACCCAGCCAGCAGCCAGGCTGGCCTGAAAACATCCCTTATTATCTGAGCTTGGAAATGCAGCAGACTCAAGCTGGAGCAGTCCTTGGAGTTGACTTGGAGAGCCCACACCCAGTGCAGACACTGGACTGCAGACACCAGAGGAGAGGGAAGGCCCTTGGCCCTATTGTTGTTGTTCAGCTCCTGGAAAGGAGCTAGTGAGAGGAAAAATGTTCTGGATAGGATAAAAAAAACTCTCACAGGAATGGATGATCTCACTTGTCCACACACACACACCCAGATGCACAAATATATATAATTAACTGGAAAATACTGTGTGGTACAAAAGTTTCTTCAGCTTGGGATCATCACAGTTGGGCTAGTTAAGGTTGGTACAGCCATAACAAAGATTACTTCCCACACATCTCCTGCTAAGAGCCCTTCTACCACATCACAGCCTTTTAGTAGGCATTTATATCTGCTGATAGGTACCTCTATGCTTTTCTCACAGAGAAAACTAGGCATGTGATACAATTATTAAATGTACATGTAATAGCCCATCTAGTCATCAGTACAGCAGATGGGCTCTATGTACACACATGCTTTTATATGGACAGTCTGTGGACCCCTTTAAATGGTCATAAGGGTGTATAAGGGACAGGAGAAAAAAAGACTGGGCTGTTTGAATACCATAAAGAATAAAAACAAAAGGAGGAATAAAACCAAAAGCCACTGAAGGCAGATCCATCTGGTTTTGCCTCTGTGCAGGACATCTGTGGTGGAACAAAGGGAGGACCACTGTGGGTACTGTGGGATTTTGGGGTTTCTGAAGCAGCCCTATGACAACCTGGACACAGTTCCAAAAAGCAGTTCAACTTACAGACACAAGTTATCAGTTTCAAAGGTGTAACAAAACATCTTCTGCACCTTTTTCCCCATTTCCTAAACAGTCCTTGCTAAGGACTTGCAGAGTGCTCCTCAGAGCACGGCTGAGAATTGACCAGCTCACCAAAGCAGCAAAGTCATTGCCAGGCACTGCTGGGCTTCCATATCACATGACAAACAAATTTGTGCTCTATCCTGTTCCAAAGATGATATATATATTTGTGCGTGTGTGTGTGTGTGTGTGTGTATATATATATATATATACACACACACACAAATACATTAATACATATATATATTTTTTTTTAATCTGGGCTAGGTTTTTGTTTTTTTTTTTAAATGAGACACATATGCCTCTATTTGTTTTGTTGTTTGGTTGGGGTTTTTTTGCTGGATTATTGTTTGGGGGTTTTTTGTTTTTTAATTTTTTTTTAAGGGGGGCAATTTGTTTAGGTTATTGTTTTGTTCTAGAAAAAGCTATTAAGCATTCCCACATACTTTCCACTCATGCTGAAAATGAAGTTGTGTCACTGAATAGAGCTAGTGGTACCCATTGTTTCCACCTCAGAGGAGCACATGGGCATCCAACCTTTTCCTTGCAAAGGCCCATACAACACCTCTTAGAATTTTGCAAGAACCAAAGCTATCTTAATAAAACCAAGGAGAGCAAGAAAGGAGGTGTGTTACCTCTGCTTTGATAACTCCAGAAGCCACTCCATGCTCGTAGCATTAACTGGAAACAGTTTACTGCTTCCACTGTCCTGCTAGAGCAGGAGCTGTTCTGTTGTTTGTCTTGCACTGAAGAAGTAGGACGGTGTTTCTCAACAGGAAGGCTTGTCTGGATCCTAGACAAAGAGGGCTCAGGAACACCAGCCCTCAAATAACCCAAGCACTCACTCATCCTGACCCTGTACACATTGAAGAAAACTCACCACCACAGCTGCAGATTTCCATCCAGCTTCCCCACAAAACAGTTAACGTAATCCCTAAGCAGAGATATTAATGTGAGAAGCCAAGAATGGTTATTTTTTAGGTAAGAAGAATGCCCCAAATTTTACTGGTGTTACATAACTTTTAGATCTTGTTCCAAGCCTCAAGCTACTGAAAAGCTTCTCTGTTTTTTAGGACTACAGGTCATTCCTTTCTCTATGTCCAAACTCTTCCAATATATTTTTAAACTGTATGCTTATTTCCAGAGAGTGGACTCCAAGTGACAGGAAAAACTCTGTAAGAGAGATTGTCTTCTTGCATATAAATCTTACTTTGAAAGGAGGCAGTATTTTTGGAATTCAGGAGCTAGGGCTTTTTTTCCTCTGCAATATTTTTCTTCTGCCACTTACAGAAACACTTTCTCTGTAGAAGGAAGTTGGTTGATCAACTTTAAACTGAAGCAGGAGGCACAAGGCAAAAGTCTCCTTTCTAACCCACATTTTTTGGATGGAGGAGGTATTTTCTTTTAGACTGTTCAGGACTTTGTTCATTTGTCTACATCCAGGCATGCAGGATTTCTGTTAGGGAATGCTATATCCCCCTAAATACAATAGAGCACAATTTTTTTGTTTTTTGGTCTCACTCTGAAATGCCCTAGGATGTCAGTGCTTCACCTAATTCTAAATCAGGAGGAATGGCTCTCATAGTACAGACAACTCAGAGACGCCTTGAGGTTCATTGACCCATTTTAAGAGTCTTGACCAAAACATTATTTATTACTGGTTACTCAACAATAACAACAACAACAAATATCAACTTGCAAGAATGAGTTGGGAGTGTCAAAGGCAGAAAAGTTCTACCCCAAAGGCTTGTTCTTTATACAAACTCGATGGAATGAAAGAACACAACACAATGATGAGAAGCTTGAAAACAGCTTAACATCTCAGACAATGGACAGGTTTCAGATGAATGCAAACATACTCCTAAAATCAGCTCCTCCTGAATGCCATGTCTATCACCAGGATCTGGAAGCAGCCCAGAACTGGAGAACAGCTAGCAGAACCCTGGCCACACACTTGAAAGTCACTTAGAATCCCCCCTCTTTTTTGAAGCCTGGTGCTGTGGGCTTTTCTTCACTAAGGGACCTAACTTACCCCCACACAACAGGTAATGATCTCATGCTTGGGCAAAGGAGACCCCAAGAATTTGGGGACTTTGTGTGTAACTGATGGTAGCCCTCAGTAGGGTCTGACTTCCTAGAGAAAGGAGATACAATCTTTGCTCAGCGCTTGTGCCCAGCTGGTTGCACTGACCACACTGAGGCACACCTCCAGGTGTACAGTTCATTAGAAGATGAAGAGGGATATATAAAAATTCAAGATGTGGCACGGACTTGATAGCTGGATGTTCCTTTTGCAACCCCAGAAACAGCAGAAGACCTGGAAGACACAGAGACCAGTACAGAACAAAATCAGCTTTCTCATCTGTTGATGTTTTACATGGCCACGGCCAACACAAAACCAGAGAGAGGGATTCAGCTTGCCTTACAGTGCAGGATCTCCATCCAGCCTGAGCACTCTGGGCTCATGTTGCAGCTGCTGGAAAAAAACAGGCATCTTTTTAGGGCAGATTAGCCAGGCTTGTTTGGGCTGTCAAGTTAAAATGACTCAGCCCCTAGCCACACCTCTTGCTTTTTGCTTGTTAGAAGGGGTGTCTAGACAGCTCAGGTGTAGGCGTTGCCGTGTCCACATTCAGTGGGATTAATCCCTGTTGGAGGACCACGTGCTGTGCCAAGGCAGCCCTCTGACACCACCCTGGTAAGCAGGGCAGAGGGCTGCAAACAGGCAGAAGAGGCTTAGACACCCATGAGGATTTAGTGGCCTCACTCCTGGATGATTTGCACAGCCACATGTGGCTGCAAGCAAAAAACAGTGCCCAAAGCCCAACTCTCCTCTGCTCCTGGGGTATTTTGGTAACTGTGTTGTTCCCCTCTAGGAGCTCTGCAGGGGCAGCAAGAAGCCACATGGCAAGGAGGGCCAGTGCTGATGAAGCCCCCAGTTAAGCTCCCTGATGGATGAGCTTCTCCAAGCAACACCCAGCATCTGGATGAAAACAGGAACACTGCCCTTGCTGCCACATGGTCTCCAGGGCAACATCCTCGGTGTGTACACAACAGGACCATCAGGTAGCTGTTTCTGTGTCACTGATCATCACAACCTTTTATTCCTGGCACAGAATGCAGAGAGATGAATGAGGCTGATATGAGAAATGGCACCACCCTGCTGTAATGGAGATAATTCTTCAGCGTTATTCTCCAAAGCTGACTGTGTCTACATACACACAAACACACCTCACTGCCCTTTGTCTCAGTATCTCTCAGTTGTACCAGCACTGCTTACCTTAAAAGGTACCTTTTACATTTTTAAAATTATTTTTCACTACTTGTGGTCCAATATTAGTGATGTCCACTTGCAGCAAAGGTCATTAGCCATCATGTTTATGTTTAGGAGTGGACTCAAAAAAACTGGTTTGACTGGATAGTAGTATGTGAATCGTTTCCATAAAAATGTCTAAATGCAAACAAAATTTGGAGTTCAGCCCTGCTTCCATTTGCAATCAATTCCTTCAACAGCCAGATCCCAAGAGTAACTCAAGATATTTGCAGTGAGAGAATAAGCAAGGTATGGAAGATCCTGCAGACACATTGCCTGTCCTAAATGTAAAAAGTACTCTAAAGAGAGGATTTAACAAATGAGAATCAGTGCCTCACACAGCCAGCATTCATGTGAAGAACTTTACACTCTATGAACCAGGTACAATGATTTCAGTGAGCACCCTGGTGCTCTTGCCTGATGCCCAGTAGGTTTCCAGTTGTCCAAACCTTGGGAAGCACTGTTAAACAGCTTATTTTAATCTTGCCACGTATATCAAAGTTCAAATAGCTGGACCTCTGTTGGTACCCGAGCCTATGATGACGACAATGAACGTAATCAATCAAAGGACTTTTCAACCACTTCCCAGATGCATGAAGAAAGAGCAGCCCTGGGAGCCAAGGAACAAGGAATGCACTGACAAGTAGGTATAGAGGGACTTGTGCAGAAATATCTGCATGTGCATGTGTGAGGGGAAAAGACAAGGTGAACTAATCCCTTTCCTCGAGGCTATGTCTTTACTCTTTCAGACTGGCACGTGTCTCCTTTGTTTTCGATAATAAGACATAATTATATCTGAAATGTTAAACTGTAAATCCATCACGTAATTAAGGGAATTCAAACTGCACAGAGCTATGGGAACATTTAAGGATGGATTAGGGACAGGGACTCTGATAATCACACTCTGTGTTTTCCATTCCTTGACTCAAAGACTCAGGGAGTTTACTGCTTTCCCCAGGGACTGTCTATCTCCCCACCACAAGATAAGGGAACCACATGCTGATTCCAGGGAGAATCACTAGTGTACTGTGGTGGAACCAAACAGCCTTTAGAGAGGGGTTTATGGCTTGTGTTTCCTTTAATTTTTTTTGACCCTTCTTATCACTAAACAAAAGCTTGTGGTCTTCCCTAGATAATCATATTTAAGCTCTAATAAAACCACATGCCTGGATAAAGCAAGTCTTATGCAACTCAGATGAAGCTGTTTTTCCCCAGTGTAATTATTATTGAAGAAATCTATCATATTTTACAGCAAAGCCTAAAATGTAAAGCGCTTAATTAAAAATACAGATGAAGCAATGTATTTCCAAATCCTCTCACCCCTCTACCACTTGTATTTGCAAACACAAGAAGGAAGAAAGGAGGAGCACTGAAAAAGGAGACTCATTCTTTCCTCCTAGGATCACCAGTGACACTCACTTCCCGTGGGCAGTTAAGGAGGGAGCACCTGGGTTTATCCCACAGTGCTGCACATAAACCTCTCCAGGACAATGCTGCAGTGATGGTACTGGTGAAAGCAGGGATTCAAGCCATGGAGGCCTTAAATGCATGGTCTAATGTCCTTCACATCTCTCCCTATTGGTTGTTGCTGGCCAAGCTCAGGCCCAAGGCATCAGTCCTTGCTTAGGCTAAGCTTGGCCTTGCTGCTGCTGTGAAGGTGCACATCTGTGCACAGCTGGCCTGGGCTGCCATGCCAAAAGAGAGGAAGGCACCATGTACTTCCTTATAGAAAAGGGAGGAGAGGGTGGTTTGAGCACAGCCTCAGACATGGGCTTCACTAGAAAAACAGAGGCAGACATCAGGAACTAGAGGTTGCTTGGGTCCTGCTGGGTCTGTCTTGTTCTTGGTGTCCAGGTGATCTGTATCTGACATTACGAGCAGAGGCAAGAGTCATTTGCACCTTTTTCCCCAACAGTTCTTTCCAAACATGAACAGAGAGTGATTTTTGGGGGCTGATCTTTGGGCAAGGAATGCCATTACTTACACCACAGTCACTTGGGATAATATTTATTACCGATAGGCTTTCGTGGGGCAAGCTCAGGCAAGGGAGATCAAATCACTGCTTCAGGGCAGCCCTTGACTTATAACTGCAGAAATGCCAACACCACAAAAAGTTAAATGCAAAATGGAATATGACTGTACAAGGGCTTGACTCAGAAATTGTAAGATTTGGTGAGGTATTTTAGTTTTACTTTAGGCTGTACATGGGTCATATTCTTCATAAGTGTAAGGGCTAGAAACACATTATGGATTGGTTGGGGGGGGTTGTTTGATTGGGTTTTTTTATGAGAACTCAACTTCTTAGATATTAACAAATTTTCTTTTTAAAAAAAAAATTAAATAGTATCACAGTGCAAAATTCAGAATAAAATAATGAGAACGGCTACATAGTAACTACCAATCCCACTTCTGCATCCAGCATTGCAAAAATCTTGATTAATAGCTAGACAACTTTCTTCTACTCACCACATTTGAATCATTAAACAACCAAAATAACTTCATATATCAAGTATCACTCAATATTAGTTGAAACCTTTTGACTGGCCTGGATTTGTTTCTTTGCTGGAAGAACAGGGACTAGTACTCCACCCTTCATTTTAAATAGACTTTAGATGTATCATTGAAGTTACTTGGAACAGGGTTCAGGGACAATCAGGAAAGAATTAACTGTAACAAAATCTTTGTGAGGTTAAAAACTGGGCAAGCTGGTCATTTAAACTCTGTGATGGGTCATTTGCCAGTAGCAAACCAACCTTTCCAAAAATCAGCCTAATTAGGTGTGTCTACCCTAAAGGTGTTGCCTGAGGGTTTCTGCTGTTACTGGATGATGCCCCGCTGGAAATGCCTCCATAAAGCTTTTAAGGAGCCACCAACTCGGACAGAGTGGATGGGTGGACTGCAGACTGGGATTTATTTAGTGAGAGGCGTGAAAATCCAGCCCAGCATTCCCTGGATTTCGTCTCTGGCACAGGAAGGGTTTGCATGTTTCCCGCTTCTGGCTTCTATTTTAGCCCGTGCTCATTGCTGGGATGCTTGGACACAGCTGTGCTGGTTCATTAACTGCCCAGCATGTCACTCAGCCCAAGCAAATGGCTTTGGGGTAGTGTTTTCCAATGACTCAAGGGGAGGGTAGACCTTTCTGTGAGCAAAGGAAGGTGGTATTTGATAATCTCCTTAGATACAATCAAAATGAGGAAAAAAGAAAAATACTCAAGCAGGAACAAGAAGGTTGGGACTCAAATGGACGTTTCAGGAATAGTCCTCAGCCACTGAGAAACGCTAATGAGGCACGACCCAAGACCATGAGGTGACCAATGAACCAATATCTCCCTTTGTGTTACAGCCAATATCTGTAATAGAGAGTTCACTGCTCCTGTGGTTTTCCCTGTAGGCTCAGAAGTTAACTGTTTTAGGGTACTAACTGGACACCAAGAATGAGGGAAATGGATCTACAATATCCCCACCCTTTTCTAGTCATTACATCCTGCTCTCTGGTGAGAGCCATTCACAAAATTAGAGCGTGCTCGAGCCTTGCCCGCGAATGCTTCGGTTTGGAAGGTGCCCTGCCCTGTTCCAGAAGCTGTGTCAGGGACAGGCTGAGCTGTGCAGCTGCTTCCAAAGAAACAGGGTCCACATCCTGCTGCAAGTGACTCATGCTGAGATCATCCCACTCAGGAAGACACAGAAGGAGCTGTCCCTCTTCCTCCTGGGAGGATTTGTGGCATGGAGGAGCAAAGCAGGTGTTGCGAGTGGGGAGGTTTGGGGCTTTTTTGTGCAGAAGAAAAGAGACAGCCCCTAAAGAAGATGTTGTCTGCCAGCCTATGCCATGGCATCCATCACAGTGACAGCCCTTGGCCAGGGGCAGTCTGGGAGAAGCATCCCTGGCACGCTGGCACGCCTCTGCTCCTTTCCTGAGCCCAGCTGTAACCCCTGCACTGCCCTGCCACAGTGCAGCCTCCCTGCTCGGGTAGAGTTAGGGGCTGTGGACACTTGGCTTTAGAGGCAGGAAATCCACACGACACCATGACAAAAACAAAGTCCCCATCACTATTGCTGTGCTGATACCAGCTCTATCTCAATAACCAAATGTGGAAGCCACCCATCCAAAATATTTCCCAAGGCGTCTAAAACTAGTTCTAGTTTAAAAATGAGATTCAGGCTTAGACAGGCCAGCAAGAAGTGAGCCCAGCAGCCCTAAAGCTGTCAGTCCAGCCCCCTGCTGTGGCACAGCATTGCTTAGCATGAACCATTGAGAGATCTATCATTTGTACACTCATGTCTACATCTCCAGAAACACGTATGCTTAAGAAAACAAGGACTCTGTAGGTTTACTCCCCAACCCATCCTGATCTGCTTGTCACTGGGTTGTTCCAGCCTTTGCCCTGCACCATTACTGTTCTTCCCAAATGGGATCCTCTGTAGTCATTTCCATGCACAGGCACTCACACATGCCTGCACCACACAGGTTGCTGACTCCTGCTCCTCCAGGCAGTCAGTGCCGTTCCAATTGCCCACTGGAAATGCAGCTTGGCCCCAAAACTAAAGGGATTGACAAAAACACATTTTGCTGCTCTTCCTGCAAAACTCTTGAACTCCTGAAAGTTGAACACATGAAAGCAACCTGAGGTTAGCGTGTAATACAAAAACCACATGAAAGAGATAATTTAGCATTAGACACGTTACTAGGAGCAGGTTGAAACTAATACAGGTTTGCATTCAGGCCATAAAATACAGCCCTTACATCGCCTGGTGAGGTGTCCCTACTTATCGTGCCTTGATGGCAGAACAGCTACAAGTGCTTCAATGCTGATACGAGTTGAACACACGAAACCCTTTTCCGTCACTCTTTTCACCCACTCTGTGAAAGAGATACTCATACCTGCAGGACAGACTCTGAATGGTGACAGACAATTCAGGAGGAATATGGGTCAAAACCATTTTCTGTTCCCATTCCAGATCTACTGAAAGGCCAGACCAACAAGCTGAATCCAAACACTCCAGCAATCTTAAAACTGTTGTTTATCTTTGCCATAACATACCTTTAAAACCTGGTGCCAGTGATCCAGTTGGAGCACCAGAAGGGAGAGTAGGTTGTCCCCAGCACTGCCCACTGACTGGAACAGAGGGATGAGGGCAGAAATCAGCCTCCAAGCAGCATCAAGGAGCCTTTGTGGGATCTCTGTTCTGATCCTGGAGGAAATCACACACAACCTGATGTTAGAAATGTCTGTCCATGGTTGACTTCTGCAGGATTCCACCATGTTACCACTATTTTCACTCAAACCCAAAAAGAACCCAAAGCACTCACTCTCACTTTAGGCCAGAAAAAACCCAACAAATTCAACAAATTTCAAACAAGATGAAGTTCTGAAAATAGAGCTGTGTTACCCCTTTAAAGAGTGTGTTGGCAGAGGAACTGGATTTACTTTGAAAGTTAGTTTGGTATGAAAGAGCTACACAGCAAAATTCTAAATCCCTTTAGAGAACAGAATGAAATAAAAGCAGATATTTCATCTCTTAACACCTTGTCAGCAAAATTCTCCTTCTTGGGGAAGACTTTTTTTCTTTTGCAAAATTATTGTGCTTGTTTGCCAATGAAGCTTTTCTAAGAACAACATAGCTGCTTTCTCACCCTGCCTCTCCCAACACACCACCACTCCCTTCTGTAGGCCAAGCAGAAAATTCTTCCCCTTGGGGCCTGCAATGAAGCTCATACAAGTTTTTGGGAGAAAGTGCTGCACTGATGTAGAACCCACATCCCTCTTTCCTCTCTCCCCTCCCTTTTAAGTTCCTGACCCTGACTTTCAACTACTGTTCTAGCTGGAGGCCCAGAAATGGATTTGATTTGAGATATTTCTACTGATGTGCTTTAAACAAAAATAAACCTATCAAGGGGGCACTAAAAATATTAAGATAAATCAACTCAGAGTTAGGCTGAAAAAAGTTCCTGTGTGACCGATGGCCTGACTTGCCAGTGATGTACTGGCAAACACGATTTAATTGATCTTGTGGTCTGCATTCAACTTAGGCTTTTAAAGAAAAATCTGGGTGGAAAGGTGAATATTAATCAAAACACACTATCACTGAGAAAGGTTCTATAAACATGCTGGGCTAGCAGTAAAGACCACAGAAGAGGACAGTCTATGTCCTATTTTTAACTCTTTATTCACCAGCTGAGAATAGCTAGAAGAATAGCAGAGGTATCACATACTGACCTTAATTAAGACAGTGATTCACTCTTTCTCTCTGCACACAAATGGAACAGCTTGGAGCTAGAAGGCTGATGTGCAATTAGAGTTTTTTGGGTTAAGAGGTAATATTTACCATGCAGGGCATCTTTTAAGGGAGAATATAGGGCTCCTGATAGATACATTATCCCAGAGAACACACACAGTCATTCATCTGTTTTTCTGGAAACTTAGAGAAATATAAATGTGAAAGGTATTGATTTTTGAAAAACTGGAAATCACAAGTCAATTTATCACTTTATTCTGACCCTTATACAATCAGGGCTTTTATCAATCTAATAATACAATGTATTTATTTTACAAAAAACCCCAAACTTGCAACATCCAGAAAACTATTTTTTTTTAAATTCTTTCTCGCCTGATTTTCTTGTTCCAGGTGAAATGTCCTTCCAGAACAGCTCCAGAAAGAATGTTTGTCTTGTAAGAATCAACACAATGTATTTCAATGTTATTTTTGCTTTGACTGGATCTCCACAAAGTTAATTTCAACAGCAATCTTTTCTTGACTAATGAGACCCAATATTGATGGTATATTGAAAAATGGAAAATTTATTTCCAGCTTTATTATTAGGTTCTTCCAGAGGTTTCCAACTACTCAAAACCAAACTCACTTTTTTTATAAAACAGAGTATATTTTAAAATATATTTTTCATTATATCTCTACCACTGCTCCGCAAAGGTATCATCCCACAACCTATATTGAATGCCTATCAACTGCTGATACTAAAATATTTATATCACTTTACAGTCATGATACCAAATACCTTCAGATGAAACAGGGAACTACATCTCTATCCACCATACTGATAAAGAGCTTCAAAGAGAAAAAATTAACAAGAAGTATCCCTTAGAGTTCCTGGGGGATGGGATTTCAAATGCCCAGATTTACACAAGCAATTGAATAACTGAATACACCTGTTCTGATGCCCAAAGGAAGCCAAGGGCCCTGGGTAGGTGTCAGCATGGAGAGCCTGGTGCAGGACCACAAACAACTGTGGGTCCTTCTGCTGGGTTCTCTTCCACAGTCTAGGTAGGGATAGAAAAAGGGAAGTTTCTCCAATAAAAATGGGGAAAACTAGGAGTACAGAATCAACTTCAATCATAGCAGAGTCTGGGTCTTACAAAAGTGCTCCTGAAGGAAGCTATATATAGACATGAAAGTAAGCAAAAAAAACCTCCCTTGAAGTAAAACATTTCAGATCAAGGCTTCAGCAAAATTTCCTTGCTTCACATCATCCTGGTGACAATACTTTTCTGTAGGAGGAAGCAAAGTGGCCTCTATCTGTTAAACTCAGAGCTCAGTAATGAAAGTAGCCCAAAAGGGAAGTGGAGAAAACCACAGATCTGGTTTTATTTGAAGTGTTTTGAGTGGTCCGAGAGAAGCAGACCAGAAAGTAGTATTTCTAAAATGTCAATAACCCAAATTCAAGGCTCAGACAACCTCCAAACCTGAGGTTAGATCAAAGAATATTAGAATTCAATCCCAATTCAATGAATACTGAGATGTGCCATGCCCATTTCTGTTTTTAAGGGCTGGGGAAGATTTCAGGCAGATTTCTTCCTCACAGGTGGGCAGCAGAAAGGCAGAATTTCTCACTGTGCCATTGCCAATGTACTTTTTTTTTGCTGCCCAAGAGGAATTCTCTCCTCAGAGAGGAAGGCAGGGTAACAACCAGGGCCACAGGGCACCACACAGTCTGATTGGTAGTCAAAACTACAAGGTCAGGTTCTGTTACAGGGAACGTCAGGGGTAGGACCTGGCACCAGAGAGATGGTTCTTTTCTTCCCTGCTCTCCTGTGTCCATTTTGCGAATGCTGGTGGATCCTTTTGCTAGACCATGAATCCAAGCCTTTGAGGAAAGGAGCCTGACTCTGACTGTTCACTCAAAACCTCCTGCCCTGTCCCCTGCCAAAGGCTGTGTGCTGATATGGGAATTGTAAACATGGAAAAAATTGTTTTAAAGTTAACATTAGTCCCAAAGCTTTTCATACAGCCAAACAAAACCTCACATACAATTTCTTCCACAAATTCTTGCTTTTTCTATCCAATCCTACAGTGAAACTGAAAAACAGAGTTTAGCATTAAACAATATAATTAGTATGTTGAAGGATTTTGTGTCTTTAGATCACAGTTTGGAGTGAGAGCTCTGACTGTAAATTAGCAGAGCCAGAGGGCAGCCATGGTCATGTAGGTCTGACTTCTGAAAGGATGCCAGAAACAAGACTGCTCTGAATGAATATCCTGCATGAACCTGAGTGAAGCTGATGGGAAAAGCATCCAATCTCTACTGCAAATGATGGAATAAATCATAGCCCTGACTTTTGCTCCGAGGATGGTTTCCTCTGTTAAATGCTGAAGACTTACACACAGTATGAGCTCGTCCAACTTCTAGCTACTAATTCTTATTACACTATTGCCCAAAGGAGCTTCTGTTTCTGAATTTCTCTTCCTTATATAGCATACTTGAGAACCAGACTTCTCTTGACTTCTCATTTGGTAAGCTGAGGGGATGGACTGCACTGAAAAGTGTTTGCCAATCCTCCAGTCATTCTTGTGGCTCATCTCTGAAAGATCGCCAGGTTTTCAACATCCTTCTTTAATTGTGGGTACCACAGCTGGATGGAGTGCTCCCAAAGCAGCTGCACCAATGCCAAGCACAGCAGTAAAGCAATCCCTGAGTACAGAGACAGGGAATATCAAGCAGGCATTAGAAAGGCTCCAAAGATTGCTTTAGACCCTTTGGCCACAGCACTGAATTGAGAGATGACACAGCCAATTATGCACTCAAGGCCTCAGTCATTTTCCAGATTGCTGTTTCTCAGCCCAGTCTATTCCATCTGGTACATAGATCCCAGATTTTTCATTTCCTTTACCTGCAGGATCCTGTAAAGAGAAATTATTTGCTATTTCCATTCCACCAAAAGATCCAAACCATGCTAAACTGCTCCTTCTGTCATCTGCTAACACCAGCAGAGTGGATTTGACCCCTTCTTACAGTCACTGCCACACTATTAAGCAACTCAGTGCAACAAATGGGTCCCACTAGGAACACAACTATTTGATGTATACTTTAAACCTCTTTATAAATCCCACTTTGAAATTTATAACTGAAACAGTTGGAATCCATCTGCTGTTTCTTATATGGTACTGTGCCATTTGAGTTTGTGAAAGAATATGTATGGGAATAAGTTTAAGGCATACAGGAAGTTCTTCCATCAACATTAGTGTAATAATCAACCAGATAGATTTCTTTTTTTAAAATTCAGCTGAAGCTGACCATAATTAATTTCCAAAAAACAGTACTAGATGTCTCTTCA
This sequence comes from Hypocryptadius cinnamomeus, assembly GCA_013400635.1. Taxonomy (NCBI): domain Eukaryota; kingdom Metazoa; phylum Chordata; class Aves; order Passeriformes; family Zosteropidae; genus Hypocryptadius; species Hypocryptadius cinnamomeus. Next base: position 73,141 of record VYZP01032663.1, read on the forward strand.
TGTGATACACTGCTTCAGTATGTTATTCCTTATGTATTCCTTGCATATCTTTGAATATCCTTGAATTAATATTAATGTTAATTATTAATGATCATAGCAATCTATTAAAAATATTGATCTAAATTTAGATTTCTTTAGCCTCTAGAACTTCCCCAGTGTTTCTTATCAGAAATGAAAATACTTCGGGAGTTCTTTGACTTTGTACCTCTAGGATTGGAGTTAGAAAAATCCAGTGAGATTTGCATATGTAACTTTAAAACCTGATTAATATACTCCCAAGTACCAATGAAGTGAAAATTATTCCATTATCTAGAGAAAACATTCATCTTCTGTTTATTCATAAGATACAAAGAAGGCTCTTTTTGTGCCACTATTATAAATTTTATCACAACCAGTCAGCCAATTGAACTCCTGTGGATTATTTAGTTTAAACTCTATTATCTTCTTTATTTATCTGATTCTCCAAGTAAGAATGTCCTAATCAGACCTTCCTTGAGGCATTGAAGTCTTGTTGGGCACTGGTGCGCAAAGTAACAGAAGCAGTTTTCACACTTAGAAAACAAGGAATCCAACCATCGTAAAAAAGATCTGGTGCACAGCATTTTTTCAGGCCACAAATCTACTGTGAGTATTCCAATATTTTCTTACTCTTGAAAAAGCTCTAGGTTGCCTTCTGCCTCCCTGGTGGCAGCCCTGCTGTGCACTGGTTTGGCTGCTGCCTCCCTGAAAACAGGGGCTTCAGATTCCCAGCAGCCAGCTGCCGAGGGAGATGCTGATCCAGAATTAAGTTTATGATTCTACTGAAGGTCATTTTCTCCCCTGTGCAGGCGAGCACAGCCCGACTGGTGCATTAGAATAAACAGATGCTATCAGCACCAGCAACAAATTATCTTCCTAGGCTTTGTAATTTCTGGAGAGTAGCAGGTTGCAGCAAGTCAATTTACACTGAGGATGGAGAGGGAGGGAAGCAGAGGTTATATTGGCATTAGCAAGGAATTCAGTGCAAGGGAAAAGGAACAGTGAATTGGAACTGGACATTGTGAAAGAAGCCATTATCTGCGCACCCATATTGCTCCTGGTGAGGTACACAGCAAACCAGAGGTGGGGATGTGGAGGTTTCACACCTGAAGGGGGTTTGTGTTTTATGCTCAAGTGCAAAAAACACAGAGAGAACACGTTCATATGCATATAGATGTTTAGGGAGATGTAACCGTCCACATGAAAAGCAGCTCCTTGCACCAGGACTTGGGGATATACTGCAACAGGAGGGGACAACACACTCTTTGTTTGCTGTTTTGCAGAGAGAACACTTTTCTATGCCTGAGATTCCAGTCCCAGAACCAGAGTGGTGACATAACTGCACTCAGGAATCCTTTCTCTGCTTCTCTGCAAGAGTGGGAGAGCACATCTCCCTATATATTTTTAGATGCACAAATATTTTAGCCTACAGTACTATACATAAGTACCTGCCCATAAATTGGCAGAACTGGCAGGAAGACATGGAAAAACTTTATAACAAAATGAGAAATGGACCTCCATATTCCTAAAACCCAATGTGGGGTCCCAGACAACAAGACTTGCTCTATTTTTGTGACCTAGGCTGGTCTCTGCTATGCTCAGACAGAGCACACACACCTATTTGTGCACAGAGCTGCAAGATAAGCCCAGAAGTTTATGTAATTTCTCCAGATAAGGTCCCCATTAAAGGCAAGGCTTACACCTCTGCTTTTACCCATGGTATGTCTACACCCATTTCACATTGGCACACAAAGCCTGCACTGCTTTTTCATAGTATTTTCCTCAGTGTTTTAAGCAGAATTCATATTTCTGATTGGAACTGAGAAGCAATGAAACCATCTGCTGCAATCGTATTTGCAGAAGACAGCAGACACTCATTTCAAAACCAGTCTGGATTTATCATCACAGTGAAAGACACTGTTTCAGCATTCCTCTGCTGGGATGGAAAGAAAAAGCTGCCACACACCTCCATGCAGGTGACTCTTCCTACCTCTAGACTCAAGGGAATTGTACTTCCTATATGTGCTAGCAAAAAATATTTATTCCAGCACCCTGTGGCTCCAGCCCTGCAGTTTTCTATGGCTGTCAAGAAAATACCTGTAGATATTGATGAGTTTTGATGATTCATTCATATCAATCCACAACTGCCTACACAATCTACTATTAGTTTGCATTTGCCCAGCCAAAAAAAGCAAACTAATCTTACCAGTCCTGAAAAGACTTCAGTACATATGTGAGGAGGTAAGCTGCTCAAAAACTCAGAGATATAGAAGTTCCTTTAGTTTTTCTATAAGAACATATTTATATTTTTAGTCTAGAAGAACACATAAAATTTAGTCATCAGTAACCTTTGCGGGCTATATTAAAGACAAAAAATTTTAAAAATTCCCAGCCACTCACAAAGCATTACAAATATTATTCTATGTTCCCTACATCATCCTTTAGGTACTTATGGGCTTCCACTTGTTGTTCTGATCCGTCATTTTCCTTACCTGACAGAGTGCCATGAAGATTCTACTGCCATTCTTTGTCTGATGTTCACTAAAGGTCTCCTAGGGGATGTCTGTAGGCCAAGGGTTTCGGTGGCGTGGGACCAATCTTTCATTCAAATGATTCAAGGGATTTCTCATGCCTTCTCCTCTCCCCTGTTAAATAATCAATTCAGAACAAAGAAATA
>VYZP01032666.1:0-7500 GCA_013400635.1 Hypocryptadius cinnamomeus
TTATTTTATATTATATTATTTATAATATATATATAATATGTATTATGTTGTATTATATCATATTATAGTGTGTGATGAAGTTATTGCTCTTCCCCTCTCTCTTGGAGAAATTACCTTTTGCATCTGTGGAACACAACACCTCACAGAAAAAGATGGAAATCTGAAGATTCAGAAATGTGGACCCAGAAATTATTTTTGGCAATTTCTTTACTGAGTCATTAAGAAGGAGAGCGGTAGGAAATGTTCCCATTTTTACATGGAGATCACAGCGAGCTTCAATGCCAAAAAATAACTTTTCAAGCCTTCAAATACAGTCTTTATGGTCTTCTTTTCCTCTTATTTGTCAACAAAATTGCTGTGTATAATTCACTTACTTCCTCTGGCTTTAAACATAACTCTTCTGCTACCATTGAAAGACTATCTAATGATTTTTTCCTCCTAAAAGCAAACTCCAGCTGAAGAATGAATAATAACATGCTACAGACACATGGATTAAAAACCCATAAGGAGCATTTTCATATGAACACATATGGCACTTTCTTATACATTTTCGTAGACGTATTTTTAAGTGCATTTGCTCTTTTTTTTGCATCAAATAGAAAATAGATATCTTTTAAATGTTATTGGAGTTCCTTGGCTTGCAATGTATTTACAAAGAAAACCCACTTTTCAGAACGAATAATCTAAAAACTTCATATATTCCAAATAAGTTTTGCAAGTGGTGAAAAGGGGTGAAAGTTATTTTAAAGTGGTGAAAGCTATGCCTAAGTCAAATGCAGCAGAGGTGAGGTTAAAAAGAAAATTAAACCATGTTTAATTTTGACAGTGGTCAGTGGTTTTGTGGGGGTTGTTTAAAAATCCCAGTTTCCAGCTCCTTGAGGGGTTTAAATGCACTTTTTCTGTTTAAATGCACTTCTGTTTAAATGCACTTCTGTTTAAATGCACTTTTTCTGTTTAAATGCACTTGTGCCCCACCTATGGTGGGATTGGCCTCCCAGCTGCATTTTCCCTCTGAGCAGAGGCAGGTTTTTGCCTTCCCAAGACACCAGGATGGGCTAGGTTTATTCAAGTTGTGGAGAAAAGGTAATAGGATGAACACAAATATATAGAAAGGCAGAATTTAAAATGCAAATTCCAAGAGATGAAGATAGTCTGTCCTTTTGCTTCAACAATTTTGAATGTAGCATCAGTTTGGAAATGTGCACATGGGCTAGTTGTGTCTGTATATGTAGGCATCCAAGAGCTCACATTTAGAGAAAATTCAGAGAAAATCATAAGCAGAAATTTGCCAAGATAAGCCATAAAAATGTACATAAATACTTCATCTTTCTTACCAATTTTTCCCTGCCTTTCTGCATGCAGATACCTTCTGAAATTGTTATGCTAACTCCAGAGTACAAAGAACACTATATAATGGTCTTGAGCATTTCAGCCTAATTGTTCTCTGTGTAGCTCAGAGCAAAAGAATCACAAACATCCAATAAAAATGAACAATTATTATTAACAGTTAATATAAATTATCAGTTATTGACTCCAATGAAAGCAGGATTTCATCTACTGTCCCAAATTTTTAAACCATCCAGCGCATTCAGCTAAAAAACGAGTGGTAAGTGAAATAAGTGCAAATGGAACCTGTGGAAAGGCAGAGGGGCTCTGTCTGTGCTCAGCTTGGTTGACACCAGTCCACCCACAGGCCTTCAGCAGTTACAGCTCAAAAGAAAACCAGCAGAACTGGGCAAGTTTTTAAGTAAATATAAAAGTTAAAGATGGCTCCTGTCAGCGCAGAAAAGCTTTCTTCCTGGCATGAGCTAAGTATGGGACATGCCTTTCATTTGACAGAAAACGTTGCTAAAACTGATTCTAAATATGAGAAAATGCCTGGGCAAAGGAGCTAAGAACTTTCCTATGACAAATTCTAAAAGCACTCAAAGATTTCAGAGCACAAAGATTTGCACTTTCATGCACAACTCAAAATACAGTAAAACATCTTCGAAGTAAAATGAAACAAAATTTTAGGCTAAGTTAAGTTTAAAAGAGTTGATTTCAGTCACAGATCTTCAAATCACACACTGCATCCTTACTTCATTTTGGTGGAAAAGACACAAATCTAGTGCCCTAATTTTTCAGCATATGCTGAATTTTGTTCTTGTATCACTGCTAAATAGGACTGTACTGATTCAATCATATTGAAACTGTTGGGTGCATTTAATAGAAAATATATATTTCTCCATCCCAATGAGTGTGACTTGTCCAACAAATTGGCATAAATACCTTCCAAAGGCCAGGCTCTGACTGTCCTTGTGTGGTTCTGTGCACAACATTTGAAGCTGCAAGATGGACAAAAGCCCGAGAGCTGCACAGAGCTGCTGTTCCCAGATTTTCTGGAAGCCTCTGGTGGTGAAGGCTGGAGTCCAGGTTTGCATGTTGTTATTGCTGCTGTTAGTAACAAAGGGATGGGACTATTTTTAAGCTAAGAATGATTTATTGTTCAGATAAACATCAATATCAGAAGCTGTGAGATTTTAGAGGAGCAAGAGCTCGGCCATAGCTCAGAGTAGTCCCAAGTTCTTTGTTACGAGGCAATGTAGAACTTTCTAACCCAACAGACAGTTGCCACAGGGTTTATTTTGCTTTTCTAACCTATTACCTTTAGTTATTCTGCTGCACTGTGGATACTTTTATCCAATGGGCTTTTAACTCACAGGCGCACATAACTTCTAAACTCCCAACCTACTCCATACAATTTCATTATTACACTATAAACTCTTCACCACCTTACTTATCCAGTTTCTTACTTAAGGCATATTCTTACTTACAACTCTAGAAACAAAAGTTTAAGATTTTTCTGCTTAATGTCTGTATATTGTATTTTACATCAACCCAAGCTTCTTTTAAGGCTGCAAATCGAGCTCTTCAGTGTCTGTGGAAGTTTCTGGTTTTCCCTCAATTAAATGAGCAAAAAGCCACCAACTCCAGCAGGCAGCAGAGCTGAGGGTCTGTGCCAGGACATTCAGGCACAAAGGGGAGGCACCACTCGCTTGTCAGAGGGGATGGGTTGGGATCACAGAAACCCTGACGCAGCTCGGGGTCCTCACAAAAGGCTACAGAGCCACAACAAGAATAGCTCTTCCTTTTCCTCCCCCAGGCCCCCACAATCAGCTGAAAATGTTGCTACTCCCAGCTCCTGATCTCCACCTCCAAGCCAGATACATAGAAGTTAGAGATAATGAGACAGGCATTCATTTCTACAGCAAACTTCTGCTCTACACGTGAATTTTTATAGAAAATACTCTTTGCTTATACATCCACTCTCAAAAATTATGCTAATACCTGGTGTTCATAGGAAAATTGATAAGAGCAGAGAAATATAGTTTATTTTTCCCCTTGCAGCTCTTTTTTAAAAAATAAATATTTGATAATTCTCACTGGGTTCTAGCAAGTCTTAGTGAACATCTGAATATCATATTGTGATTTCCTAAACTGATATTTACTCAGAGAACCTTAGGGCTCTCTAATAATAATATTAAACCAAGTTAATATTATTAATTTTGTTAAACAGCTCTATCTGGGCAATGAGGTGGGAACTGGTGACCTCTCTGTGCTGACACTCCAAGATGGAGCCAAATTATGTCAGAAAAAATACATTAAAGAAAGGAAAAGGAAGGAAGTGTGATAAGAAAAAATATTTTTTGGGGGAAACAAAGATTATGAGTGAAAAGAATTGAGGCAAAAGAAATGCATACACAAAAGTTAGAAAGAATGCAAATTAGTAAAATTAAAGTATGACAAGATAAACTCGAATTAGAATAAAAAAATTATCAAGATTCAAGGCTAATAGATTAGAAATCCATAATTTGCATTTTCCCACTTTTCTTTTTATAGACATAGAAGCACAGAAACTTATGCAGCCCAAAACTCAACACTTCTTACATCTTGAAAGGAGCACAAGGAATATTCACATGAGCACAAGGGCTGTGATAACTTCCTTCTGACTTCTCATTTCTACAGAATTGATGTGAAGCTGCAGCAAACCCTCACATTTTACATTCTGTGTGCCATGGCTAACACAACTCCACAAATAAAAACCTGGGGAATCAGGGTGGCAATATCTCCACTAATCCGTTCAATTTCAATTTCTATGTTTTTATGCTAGCAGAATGCTTTGGAAAACAACTTCAGCAACGTTTTAATGAGTCCCTGACTGCCTGTGATGTGTAACCAACAAATTGCAGGGCTCAGTGGAACTCTGCATCCTCTCTTGGCAATATTAAATTCTTCCTGCAATGCACCTATGGAGTATTTGCAGCATCTTTTTAAAGTAATATACCTTAGTATTCAAGTTTGTGAAAAAGAAACAAAGCACTTGTTTGCTTATTAAAGATAATTGATAGGAATTAAAGAGGATATAAGGCTCATTTTCTTTAAAATAAAATTCTGTGTATATACATATATGGAGAATTAACATACTGAGCACATGAACCCTCCCATAAATTCTATATTAAAAATATGCAAAAGTTAAAAGCTCAATTAATAGCTATTAAAATATTTGTTTAGTTTGACCATAGATATAAAAGTATCAGAATAACATGTTTATATTATACATATTACTTGAAGAACTTGTGTCAAAAGAAAATGTCTCAATAAAAAAATCATGCCTAATGATTAATTTTTAGAAGTCATTATTTTTAACCAAACAGCAAACAGCTACTGTAAATACCTTCACAATTATGCTCTTTATGCAGATCAATATAAATAACACTGTTTAACCAAAATTCTCTGACACTCAACCTTCATATTTGTGTTGACAAGATTCTCCAATGGTTTGTTACCATACAAAAGAGTGGGACAAATTACTTATTTATATATACAAAACATGCTTATAAAGGCCAGCTGCAGGTATTTTTTGGAAAGTGCATTTTAATAAGGTCCTATTCAGTGGGGGAACAAATGGGGAAAAAGTAGTTTGCACTACAGAGTTTAGTGCAAGAGCTTTCTCTTTTTCTAACAACGAAATCAATCATTTGTCCAGACTGTGGGGAGTCAGAGTTAGTTACTGAAAAGAGCTCCATATATAAACAAGTCAATAACTCATTGTGTGTTATTGTTGGACTGAAGAAGTCTGCTTTCAAAAAGCTGTCCCTGCTTCTCTGAGAATGAATGTCACTGTATTCAGAGAGGGAGAGAGGGGCCTTTTGTTTCTAGCTATTGCTAGCTGCCATTTATGTATGGGAAAAGGGATGTGGCTGCTGGTTGTCCCAGGAAAGCCACAGCATCACCTCCAGCAGCCCTGCCCCGCACTCTGCTTTTGTACATGCACTTCTGGCAGGGAATTCACACGTCTCACCCAGCTCCTCAGACCTCTGGGAGGGAATATTGTGGATATTGTTGGCATTTTAGAGATAAAATGGCCAAAGGCTGCAGGAAATAACATCCTCAAGGGCTTTGTTTTATCTGTGACAGTGTAAGGAATGTAATTAAACTCTAAATATAATTAACTATATATATCTATATAATAACTATATATATATATATCATTAACTCTAAATATAATTAACTCTCTCTCTCTCTCTATATATATATATAGAACAACTCTATATATCTATAATTAACTCTAAATATAATTAGCCCTAAGGTTCTCTGAGTGAATATCAATTTTAGGAACTCAAGAGCACATAAGTGAACTTTCACATGTCTTTTTACTGTTTCATGCTTTTTCTAAAAAAGGGAATAAGCCCAGAGTTGCTGAATCATCTCAATTCAGAGTTGCAGGGAAAAAAAGAATTTAAATGTTAAATTTAGCCTTATGCTCCAGCCCAATCAGTTAAAATTATTTCTTGACCTTTGAGATTTACCAATAAAAACTGCAGGTCCTGCAAGCAATATTATCATTCCACAAGGGAACTCAGGGCAGTTACATTCATAGTCTAGGTTGGACTCTTCCTAAAAACTAAAAGCTTCACTAATTTTAAAGTAATTCCATTTCCATTTAAAACCAAGACTCAATGTATTCTTTACACTGACACAGAAATAAAAATTTCTTTTCTGTTGAGCTTAATGAAACTGGAAAATAAAGCCATGACCTTTGCATCATCCTGTGGAATTAGCTCACACAGGAAATAAGCTTCATTTTGTTCCAAAATATTTCTAACACCTGCTTAGACTACAGAGCATTTCTTCAGGAATAAAGAAATGTAGAAGAAACAGCAGCATTTTCCCACCAAAACCTCGTGATGAGCATTCAATATATTTTAGAAGGCAGATCAATAGGGAAAGCCCAACAGGAAAAGCTCATCAATAGAGTTTCAGAGTGTAAAATCATGATTGCACTGTAAAATCCCAGCTGTTACACAGAGTTTCAGCTGATCATCTCTGCTGAGACCACTGCACTTATTCTGGGTTTTGGGAGCTCACTGCTCTCCAGTTGTGTCTCTCTTGCCTTGGAGTCTCTGTGGGACTACAGATTACAGTACACTGGAAATGTCATTTGTAGTTTGAAAATTGTAATTTTTAGTAGGTTTTATCATCAGAATCAGCTACATTTCTAGGTGTTCCTTTTGTGTCTTAAGGAGTAATGAAATCCTGAATATAAGGGAAAGCAGGTGACCTCCTGGGTGAAAATAATCCCTGAGGAAGTCAGAGAAGATACAGGAAGTGAATCTTATAAAAGTCACAGCTGCTGAAATTGAGGATGAATTTAAAAGCTTTGTTAAAACCCAGACTCATTACAGTTCATCTGAGTAAAACCACAGAGACTGGACTTCCACCTCAGCAGTGTCCTGAGAAAAACCTGTCTGCACAGGAGGGCTGACAATTAAACATCAGCTCAGGACTCAGAAACTCAGCTCTGAGCTGAGAGTTCACTGCACAGGTGAGAGGCAAGGAAGCAAAGAACCTTCCAGCAAGTCCAGCTATGCCTTTCCCCCTTCAGTTTTATTTCATTTGTGGATTTTGAGATGCTGTTGAGATCATGGACACTCTGCAGCCCAAGGCACTTAAACAGGAGAAATTTTGACCCAACACTGAGTGAAGATCAAGTGAACCTGACAAACCCAGCTGAGCACATACATGGGGGAAGGAGCTTATTAACTATTACACTATAATATATTCTAATAATATAATATTAACTTATTACATTTAACTACAAAACGGCAAACATTTAATCTCAAATACATCACACTTCAGAAAGAATTCCTGTATTATAAAAGCAATTAATTCACAGCTATGGAGGCTGACTGACAACAATAACTCAGCATTTATGTCCCAGAAGATTTTCAAGCATACCAGTTTGGTAAAAAAAAAGAATGTTGTGAACTGGAGGGAAATATAGAAGCTGGATTCTATAAATTACAAAGGAATTAGTAAGTGCATACTACTTTAATATTCTTGGAGTCATGCAAAGTCTTTCTGAATTTGTAAGTTTGACAAAAAATAATTAATAAATAACAACTTATTACAACTTTATACGTATTACTTTAAGAACTGGTGCCAAAAGAAAATGTC
>VYZP01032666.1:12500-18696 GCA_013400635.1 Hypocryptadius cinnamomeus
ATTTTAGAAGCTTTCTCTGCAGCCTCAGGTTAAATATAGCGTTCTCTTAAAAGTCTGTACATTTCTGTGCAGAAAGTTTAAAATTCTTAGCATCTAGGGTTCCAATGCTGCTGCTCATGTAGGAGCTGCTGTGCCACAAAGGGGTTAGTGGGAGGTGGTTCCTCTGCTCTCCCTCCTGCGCCTGGCAGCTGCTGCAGGACAGGCCCATTGCAGGGAATCCTGAGTGGGATTCTGACTGGATTTTGGCTGCAGCCCATGCCCAGAGCCCTGTGCTGGCCACTGCCCTCTGTGCCTGAGCCAGGTGTGTAAGAATTCAAATGGCTGAGAGCTGGGAACCCAAGCTTTGTGTGACACACCCCAGAAATTCTCCAAATATCCTAGACTCCTGGGATTATAAGGGTTAATGATGGAAATGTGCCGAGAAACTGAGAAGTAAAGAACACAATTTCCTTTGGTTGCCATTCTTGTGAAAGGTGGTGGAGACCATCTTTGCAATGTCCCGATTTAACACCTAAAGGATTGCCAAGCTCTGGAAGAGGCTGCCCAGGGAAGCAGCTGAGTCACCATCCCTGGGGGTGTTTTAAAGATGTGTACATGTGGCATTTGGGGACATCATTTGGTGGTGGGCTCGCCAGTGATGGGTTAATTACTCAGCTCAATGATCTAAATGATTCTGTGGTTAGAAACTCTGGGACAAGGTGCCATAAAAAACACATTTTGTGCAGCATACAGCAGGAAAAACAGAAAAATCTGATAGAAATTATTGTCATTACATTGGTATGTAGTAAGTGCCTTAGACATGAAAGCTCAGGTGTATTGTCAATTGTCTGAACAGCATGCAAGCATAAAATATGAAATAAAAGGATGATTGACTTAAAAGAGTGTAAAAGCATTAGAAGAAAGAGAGGAAAACTGAAACTGAGGGCCTGTGATGTTATGCATCTTTTCTGAAGAGACTAAAGCAAAAATGTTTCATTAAATAAATGTGGGTTTGGATAGGGTGTGAAGGAGAGAGGGAAAAAAAGGCTCCCAAACAACAAAGGTTTGTTGTTCAAACAGGTGTGGCCTTTGGCAGGATTTTCCATTTTCAGGGCAACCACACTGGTGAAAGCAGAAATGAAAACAGCTCAGCTGTAAATGTGTGAGGCTGTGAGAGAGGCAATACCTTTCATTAGGTAAAATGAAATAAAATTATATAGAAATAAATGAACAAGTATTAACTTAGAATAAGCCAGTATTTCCTTCTGTAATGTGGGACATTTTGTCTAACTCATGGGCAATAAAATCCTCTACTTCCTATGAGTTAATGCCACTCCTTCAGACCCTCACTCCTAGTTTAGCCTGAAAGATAAACTAATTTCTCTGTTGGCACCTTGAATCATGTAAATGCATCATTGCTTTCATGCTTACTTCAGGTTTTGGGGCTGGGGGTTTTTTGTCTTTTGGAGGTTTTTGTTTAGTTTTTGATGGGGGTTTTTTGTTTTTTTTGGTTTTTTTAAAATTTGTTAGGGGGTGGGGGTTTTTGTTTTATTTTGGTTTTGGGGTTTTTTTGGTTCTTTTTTAAATGGCTAAAAAAAATAGTCATCCCAGAATGTAATGGGCACAAAAGGCTGTAGGTCTTACTGGGTAGCCATTCCACCACTGAAACAAATGGGAGAGGAAGGTAAAAAATGCTGGCAGTTACCATAATCACCAGGTGCACTGCAATTGTGGAGACATCTGCAATTCTCTTCAGTTTCAAAAATCTCAATATTCCTTCTTTGTTTCTCTCCTAGCACCACCTTGAAAAACAGAGCATAATTTTGATTTGATATTTAGTGACACTGAAGATATGGTTTTGTCATGGACAAAGTTTTGTCTTTGAACAGAATATGAAGCATGTGTATGTTTTTCACAGGCAAAATACAGCACGCTCTTAGATACACCTTTTCATTTCCAGCATTTCTATGACCCCTGACTCAATAAAGAAAATGTTCTGGGTTGGACCCCAAGCTGGACTGAGCTGGGTAAAACTTTTTATAAGAGAAATTCTGAACCCTGCAGAGAGATTTGCATAAATAAGAGGATTTCAGGCAATTAGGTAAATAACCCAGTTGAATGGAGCAGTGAAGATTCCAAGTGCCTGCCAACAGCAGAACTATTGCTGAACTCCCCCTTCTGAGAGCAAAGCTCAAGATTGGGCTGGTTTAGGTTATTCTCTCACTAAGCTGCCCAAGAACCCTTCCCCCAGCAATCTCATCTGAGTTTCTAGAGTATAAATTGTGTTTAAAATTACTTATGCTCAGTATCCTCAGTGAAGATCTCCACTTATGGTGTCTGGCAAACTCTTAAACCATCCCTGGTAATCAAACTGGACCATGAGATGCAAGGCTCTGCCTACCAGGCCCTCACAGAGCTCAATGACTTGTATTGTTATTTTTCTTTTTATTCTTTTCTAATCCTGGCAAAGTCTCTGTGTGGTGGTTTCATGGCTCCCAAGAGTAGGTGTGTGAAAAACACCTTCTTCTGAAAACCACTTTGGCTGTATTTCATCCATTAACTAAGTGATAATAAGTTACTTTTATGCCCTCCCAGCAGCGGAAGAGTGGCCTGAAGTTTGTGACCAGGCACTGCAGCCCAGGTGGAACTCATATTTTATTACAATCTGGGTGAACCTTCAGAAGTCTCTCTCTTTTCTCTCTTTCATCACCTGCAAATAATTCACTTCCTCTGCAGGAAAACTAGCACTAGCAATTTTTGATTGCTCTGATGTTTGTATATAAATAAACTTTTGATTGCTCTGATGTTTGTATATAAATGAAGCCAAACATATCACAGCCAAATGGGCAGGTGGGACCTGGTGTCTCAGACAGTGAAACAAACTTTTCCAGCCAAGTGATCCAGTCAATGTCACGTGGAAGGTTTTTTTGGATCTTCAAGTGAAGACTATTCCTGGCACAAGACAGTTCTGAAAATTTTTGTCAGTCCCTTCCTGGCATGGTTATAGACATAGTATTTAACTTTGACATATTATAAAGGCTATCATAATAAAAAAATAATAATGAATACAGGGAAAATACTTACCAGCTTCTGAATACTCATTTTTGGCATAAAGAATTGCTCCATTTCTGTAGCAAGAAAAGCCATGTAAGCTGTAGATACGATAATTCGCAATGATATTAAAAAACTAAATCCTATTTTTTACTTATAGTGCCTATTCTTCTAGACCATCTGTTTATATCCAGGGGTTCCAAATGCTCCCTTATTCATGACTGGCTGTACTTCTTAACAATCTATATTTCTTTCTCATGCAAAAGATCCATACCATAACTCCAGGTCTCTCAAATCACTCATTGCAAGCATTATTCATCCCAAAGTAACACTGGGTGTGGTTTTGGGTTTTTTTGCATTATTGTTTTAACAAGAACTACTTCCAAGTTCCCTTTCACAACCTCATGAGCACAGCACAAGGACTCAGGACCATTCTCTGCAGATTTGACAATTTGAAGCTCAAGGGTCCCAAGCAGTGTAAGGTAAGTGCCAGATTTATTGGCCAAACACAGAATGCTCTACAAACAATGCAATGTTCCATGCACAGATTGTGGAATCTGAATAACAGCTGATACAGGTAGGGAAGGAGTAGGAAAATAAAAGAAATTTGGTAGTAATAAAAAGGAGAAGAGAGTTAAAGGGTTAAGGAACGTGGAAGAAGCAAGAAGTATGACAGAAACTATTAGAGACAAAGTTGGAACAGACAAGAACAAGAGAAAGAAGAGCAGAAACTGAGTGGCACTAAACATTTGAGAAACAGGAGAGAGAAAGAAAAATAAGGCTCAGATGATAAAAGTGGCTTAACAAGGCCAGGGGTAGGACGCTTAATCAAACACTGAAATGGGAGAACCAGTAAGTCACACCTCAGAAAATCCAGAATATCTGAGCTAGAGCTAATTAATATCATGTCATCCTCAACAGCAACCATTCAGCTTCCTGGAAGAATAGGGAACTGGAAAATAATGAGTAGGGCTGGAATAAAGAAATATTTGTCAGAGGTCCATGGCAGTGCAGTCAGTACCTGAATATCTCATTTCACCTTCATGATTCTGATAGCACTCAGCAATACATTTCATTACTTTGAAAAACTTAATTATAAATAAGGCTCCCAATGATCATCTCTTTCTTATCTCACCTGCTGAATATGTCATTTTCTTTAGATTTGGCCACCTCTACAGTTTTAGTGTAAAAAGTGGTTTTAGCCCTGACTTATGGCTAAAAGTAAACTAATATAAAATGTTCTTAAGAATGTGAAATTCTGCATGCTCTTAGAGCTCATAAAAGTAAAACCCAGCTGTTCTCTCATGCATTGTGTTTGAACACTTCCACCTTCAGGGCAGTTTCAGAGGTCAAAGCTCTTCACAACCAAACAAATATTAGAGATCAATGTCTTTAATGACATTGAAATCTGTTATTAGTACCATAATTCATTCTCTGCCTGGTTCCATTTTTAACAGGGTACTTCTTAAAAAGTAGAAATCAAGTTGTTATGCCTTGGCTCTCCTCGGCAGAGAATTTACATCAGAATGACCTTGAATATCTGCTTTAAATCCACAAGTCACCTTAGTTACTTCAGGCTCTTTTGAGCCTTAACTGCTTTTAGTTTTCAAAGAGGGCAAAAAAGATATTCACAGAGAGAAAAGTCCTAATTTTTTCCTTCATGATGACCTGCATATTGTGAATTATGCTGAGGAAGGACTTTCATTAGTACAGATGCACACACATACAATTATGCAAATACAAGCCAGAAAAACTGCAATATGGAGCATGTTAAAGAGGCATAAAACTCTTTAAACCTCTTTAAGAAGACATGGATAGGTCTCTTTAAATTTTTAAAAGCCAGCCAAGAGGTTGAGAAGGAAGTTAACTAAAGAACACATTGGTTGGTCCTGATTTACCAACAAAATGGGCATCCAAAAAGCTGTTCTGTATTGCTCTTTGGAAGCTCTTTTGTGCTTCCTCATCATTAAATTAAAGGCATTTCTGCTTGTCCATGTTCAGAGCTTTGAGATAGTACAGAACTAACTACAAGTTAATTAGATCTGAGATTTTAAGGTTATTTTCAGAAGATATTTCTTTTACATATTAAAATGATAACAAAGCACAAGAAATCCTTGGTTTTATGGTTTTTCCATTTTTGAATGACACGAAATTGGACTGAAATAAAATGAAAACAAACCTCTGTCTGCACACACATGCAGTTCGAAGACAATGCCTCTCTCAAATTAAAACATGAAATAACCAGATTTTTATAGCAGTTGCTGTAGAATTTCTCTTACCTGGCAAAAGCAAAGAGTAATTGATCAAACCCTCTTCCTCAAGACACCAACTGCACACAGATTTTCAAGACCTTGTCTACCTGGTCATTTATCACACTCATTTCCAGCTTCTTGCAGACTTTGTTCTCTCTCTCAGACAGTGGTTTTATTTCTCCAGTCAAATCACCCAGGAATATTATTTGTTTGCTGCTTCTGTTTCAGTATTAAAAGCTCCCAATGCTAGAACTGGACGTGGCTGTGTAAATACTCCTGAAAAGAGAGGAAACTGCAGATAACTGAAAGCAGCTAAATGATAACAGCGGGGATAAAAGAAGAAAAAACCATTAGTGAATTCATTAATTTTTACCTTTGGCATTTAGTGCTTCTGATTAATGGCTTTCCTGTAGGCTGCTATTTTCCTCCCAGATATTAACATGCAAAATATGTGGCATATTAGAATAAAATGTTATTACTTTATTCTACTTACTTATGAGTAAGCAGAATACTACTTATGAGGGTCCAAAATCTATGAGATATCAGGGATTAAGCTGAAATGCAGACAAATAAAATAGATGATTCTTTTGCATAGTTGCAATTTAGAGACAGGGACAGGTCAGGACATTGGAACTGGTCCCACAAGGGAAGAGGAAGCTCAGGGGCAGCTTATGAATGTAGAACAGCAAAGGGGTTGAGAGGAAAGTCAGGCTTTTTTCAAGGGTACCAGGGACAGGAGCAGAGGCAATGGGCACAAAAGGAGACCCAGGAGGTGCCATCAGAACCCCACAGAGCACTTTGTTATTGTGGGGGTTGAGGTTGTGGAGCTCTGTCCTTGGACACATCCAAACATGGGTGTTCCAATGGCAGTTGGGATAAAATTTCTGGGATTGATACCTCAGGTTTTGGCTTTT
>VYZP01032671.1:270-20182 GCA_013400635.1 Hypocryptadius cinnamomeus
AGGCTGAGGGTCACTGAGGGTTTTACTCCTGTACATGCCTCAGCTATGATGAAGAGCAGATTGTTACCTGGCTTATTCCTGAGAAATTCCTGTGTCCTGGCTTTGAACTGAGAAATCAGATTGTGGCAATTTACAAATTTCTCTCAGTAATTTGTAATTGGTAAACTCTCCTTGTCAACAGCATGTGTAAGGTGTTACCTCAAAACCATGTAACTGTCTGAAAAATTGAAGCCCGGAATTCTGTGTCAGTCCAAGTGATAGGAACTTAAATGTTACTGTTTTTCAGACCTATTGTACACAGAACAGTGGACTTGGTGTCCCTGGGACACTGGATATGTTAGGAATGTCTCTGAGGTTACAGATTAACTTTAACCATTTCCAAACTCTTGTGTCATCTGTGCAGTCACTTCCATTGTGAGCTGCTGTTTCTTGCCCCCTTGAGCCTATCAACAAATGGTGTCAGATGACAGCAAGTCCCCAAATACTTATGTATTCCCCCACTCCCAAAAAATTGTGGGCATGCAACTGACAAAAAGCAGAAGCAGAAAGATAATCAGCCTGAAACTCTGACTGTGTTTTGAGAAAAATGTTTGAGTTCTGTCTTGGCCAGCTCTAGTTTAATTAGAGGGAGGATGCTGCTCCTGTTGTCTTTGGATGCCTTTTATAGCTAAGGTTGGGGTGAAGGAAGGTTAAAGCTGCTGCAGTGTAAATAATGTAACAGGATTTCATCTTGACTTGGACTCTTAAAAAAAATATTGTTAAATGACCATCCTTTTATTATAAGAATCTGTTCAAACAGCACTATTTGTTGAAACAATTTTTGTCTATTTTTCACTGGGTGTGCTTTATGAAGTTAAAATTTCAGAAGTATTTAATATGAAACACATAAACAGCAAGGGATTGAGCTATTATCTTTGGTATAGTCCCAGATTTTATTTGTTTATACATTATCATTAAAAAGAATGCAAAACCAAGTTCCATCCTTAGGAAAACAACCAATTATGATTCTATCCATAAATATTCAAAATATCACTTTATATTAAATATTTAAAGTGCCTGCAGTGTAGCCACTGGAAGGGTTTCAACACCGTTTTTGTAAGTCTCACTTCATGGCAAGTGTAAGTGTGTAACTAGTGGAAACTTGGACTGAGACCAAGCTACAACACCCAGAGACATTGCATTTCACACCTAGTATTTTGGGACTGGCCATGTGCTGCTCCAGTGCACGACCTTCCTTAACAGGATCAAAGTTTACAGGGCAGCAAATCCTGGATTTCCTTGTTCTGGTCCAATTCTGATTTCTGTCATTTAACTACAAGTCAAAGTTAAGAGAGAGAGTGTGTGTGTTAAGGTGGCAAATGCTCGATGGCATGCTTCTCTCTTAGCTAAATCAATATTGAGCAGCATAAAACTCATTGAATGAGTCAGCCAATGAGTCAGCAGAGCAGTTAGTGGTGAAAGTGGAAGCCTACAACTGATAGACAGGATGTAAAATTGAAAATCCACAATCTGTTTTCTTTATGAAACTTCAGAGATCTCAGGAAAACAACTTCACATGATTGTTCAGGCTAGAAAGAAACCTCCTCTTTCATCACATAAACACTTGTCTCTGTGAACTGAACCAGGAAAGTAAATCCACCGAGAGCTCATCTATTACTAGAAGTCTACACATGCTTCATTTTATTGTTTTGTTTTTGGATTTTTTTGTGAGACGAAAATATCTAAGACTGAGTGAAATTATTACACTGACACCAGCTAAAACAATTCATAATGCTTGGCTTCTATTCAATATGAAATCCCAATAGGAACAGAGAAGAACTATCACCATTTGTCTTTAAAATTTGCCATTAGTAATGTTCAGTTAAGAAGTGTCAAGTGCATCTTATTAAAGTCTAATTTTATACATTGACAAAACCAGGGTAGAGCTGCTAAATATTGAAAACAATAACAATTTAAGATCAGCATTTTAGAAGCTATTTTTAAACAGAGGAGCTCCTGTTCTAGGCTGTGTCTTACACTGCTTGGACTTCTGCGGTTTAAAACTGCAACATAACACACAATGAAAAATTTTTCAGAGAAAAACAGAGTTCAGAAGTCCTTGCCTGTGTTAGAACAAAATATTCCATAATTAATCATTGCCTAAATGAAAAACCTCATAAATAAAAATAGTTTAGGTAGGGAATGTATCTTTTCAGGTAAGTATCAAGTAGAGAAAAGATCTATATTTCTGTTTTTCTTTTCATGAGAAAAGATCTTTTTTTTTATACCAAAATTTTGACAAATTTTTTGTGATATTTGTCAAAGAAATATACTTCTCAGTGTGGATAAATATCACCAAACATGAAAAGAAAATCAGCTCTCTTGAATATCCAGGGAAGCTTGCATTACTGCCCAGCTCTTTTATGAAGAGATTTTCTTACTTGGATTGTGAGTATCTTGATTCTTTTGCTGGAACCTCAGGTGTGTGGCATCATCAATGCCCTGCTTTGTCATCTGTGGTAATACTCTCTTTCAGATTCTTCATAAGTAGCAGATTCTCACACACATCACTGGTGCTGCTGGAGCTTACGAGGGGGAGATTGATGCAGATATGGGACTGTTGGAGAAGTTTTACTGGACCAGTTGAGTGGTATTGAAAGGTTTTAATTTTCACCCTCTCTGGAAAAGTGGGAGAAGTCTTCCCCAGCAGAAGTGGTTATGAGCTAAAAATGCATCTGGGTCCAGGACCTGAGTGGTACTGTTACCTAGATCTCTATGATTACTAATTTGGGAACTGTTCTTATGGTGAGGGTGACTGAACACTGCAGCAGATTGCACAGGACAGTTGTAGATTCTTCATTCTTGGAAATAATTCAAAAACTGACTGGACAAGACCCTAAGCAACCTGCTGTAGCTGACCCTGGTCTTACCATAGTGGGTAGACTAGACACTCCAAAGAGGTCCTGGCCAGTCTCAGCTGCTCTGTGTTTCTGTGAAGTTCTGATAGCCCTGGGTAGCAGCTATTCCTACACTAGCTCCAAGAGCATCTAGTGGTTCCTCCACTCAGCACTACTCAGAGTAGTCTCATTTAAGACCTTGCTGTCTTCTATGCACTGTATAAAAAAGAATGTCCTAAGAGACATATTAAAATTAAATAGCAGGTTTCAATCCCTGCTAAAGTTTCATGATCGTAATTTTAACAGAAATATAATGTACAGGGGTTTTTTTTGGTGTTCTCATGGTATCATTATCAGGACCTAGTCATTTCAGACAGTGTTCAAGCACAAAACCAAAAGGACTGCCTGACCCTCAAAAAATGCAGCTCAGGCATAAAAGAGAAATGAAGGGGAAATGCATGGATAACACAGGTAGATATAGTTAGCAGCATCAGGAATATAACCATTATCAATTTTTTGTAGGCATTATGGAAATTTGGAGAACATTTCCCGAGCATGTGGGAAAGAGAACAACGTGTAAGACAGCACAGTAGTCCCTGTCTGATAATGTAAAAAATGAGTGTTAGTGGCCAGGAGATAATCCAGTAATTTAATTGCACAGAAATTAATAATTGGACAAGTATGAGAAGGGGGTCAGTGCAATAATAAGGCAAATACTCAGGGCAAAGAAACAAACAATGATGGATAGAAAATTAATATGAAATATGGGTTCATGTCAAAGGGAAGGAAATCCATGACAGTAGAGGGAAATGGCTGAGAAGGGGTGGTAATGGCCAGAAGTGAGAGATTGAGACAGCTGTGAAAGGAAGGAGAGAAGAGATGCAGAAAATAATTTTCTTCCTAAGTTTAAAAACTGATGTGGTAGTCATACTTCTGGAAGCATCCTTCTGGCATCTGGAGATCACTGTCCCATCTTGCCAGATCTGAGGGCATAGCCACATCTCTGTGGACTGTGCAGAGCTCCTGAGTCAGGAAAGGAAGAGATGCCTGAGCCAGGAGGTGGTCCCTGCAGGCATGTGTCATGTGGCTTTGGATATTTGTCTTTTCAGGCCAAAATAAAGCAAAAATTTTACTAGCTAAGTGTCATAGGCTTAGCTTATGTCCTCATTCATATTGCTAAGCATTGGCTACAAAATATACCACAACCACGCCACTTAGCAAGCAGATGGACAAGATATCATGCATGTAGGGAGGATATTTGAGACGAATGTGAGCATTTTCTTGAAGAAATCACTGGTTTATTAATTTTAATAGGTGGGTTATTAGGAAAGAACCAAGTATATATGTAAAATATACTCCATGACAAAAGTCATTGTTGGCTATATTTGTATTAATGTTGTGTATTAATGCTATGGTGCTACCTAAAATAAAAGAGCTCCTGAGATATTAGTGCTGATGGTAGGACAAATAAGGTCACTGTGTGTTTGGCTGCCCTTTTCTATACTTATCACAGAAGTTGCTGCCTGTGTCCTGTCCCCATTGTACAGTTGAGCTCTCTGCATTTGCCTGAGGGCACACAAGGAATGGGGCAACTGGGAGAGGCACAACTCCCCTCTGCTTCCCTCATCCAGAGCTTTGATGTGGAGTCCATGCATTGCTTCAGTCACAACAGTGGGTCCCAGAATCCAGCTTTAGAGGCATCTGAAATGTTATCCCATTAATCACAGGCCCATCTCCTCACTGTATTGATTTTTTCCAGTAAAAGATGTGGTACTTGCTGGCTCCTTCACAGGGTGAACTTTTCAGTTTTGCAGCAATTAGATCTCACCACCATCTTTGCTTTGGCAGGACATTGTGTCATCCAGTGCTCCCCAGGCAGCACGTGTGATGGCCATGCTGTGGGTTTACAATTTTGCAGCACCTGTGATGAATTTTCATAAAAGTGTAGGTGCTGGGTGAAGCTGTTTTGGCCACTGCTGGGGGCTGAGGGTCAGCACAGGTGCTGGGGACTGCCCACAGAAGTCTCTGGTCACTATAGCAACATGAAGTCGCTCACCTCAGGAAAGTTAATTTATGGTGTCCTTACTTGTCCAGCTCCAAACCCTTGGAAGGGACAGAGGTGTGCCTCAGGTGTGCGAGGTGCCTGTGCCTGACACCCATGTGCAGGTGCTCACTGGCCGGGAACTTGGCGTGTGCCCTGTCCCCAAGGGGCCCTTCTTGAGGAGCCCCTGGTGCAGGGATATCAGGCCCACAGTGCTACTTCACTGTCTTGGGTGGGGACGTGGGGACACCTCCACTGCCCTTGTCTACAAGTGCATCTTACTGCAGCAGCCAGTTTTGGTGGGGCAGGGCAGCATGGAGCCATGGTTTCCACCTGCCCTTGGGCTGCAGAGCCCGGGCTTAGCAGAGTCTGCCCCTTTGCCACCTTGGAAATGCCACTGTTCTGTTCTGCTGGAATGTTAGCTATTGGTCTCTACAGAAAACTCACTGCTTTGATTAAAAAATAGTAGGTGTTTAAGACTTTTCTAACAACTTTAAAAAAAAACCCCAAAACTAAACAAAAGCAAAACTAACAAGAACTAATTAAAATACTTGGAAATTGCTAGCCCCAGAACAACACTGGGGAAGATAGATAGGTTTACTGAAACCAGAGTCAGCACTATGCTCTCCAGGCCTGTGAAATCTAATGAGACTTTTTTTCACCTCTAACACTTAGAGATAAAGATGAGCAAACAGTGGAATATGCAGATTTCTCTTAGTTTAGGCTTAATTAGAATATCTCCCATTCTTGTTTTTATCTGTTTCCTGCTTTGTTATATTTTAAAGATCTTCCAAAACTACCTTAATCTCTGTGCAGGCATTAATGTTCTTTTATGAACAGTCCTGCACATTTTTATAAAATCCTTTAAAGATGTCAATTTAAGCACCCTTTATCTTAAAAAACAAGGTGGTGTAGTTGACAAAGTCTTAGTAGGGCAATGAAAACTGAATATTTTAGATTCTTACTAGGGTCTGGAATGCAATAGATTTCTACTCAATGCCATTAATTCTCCGTGATAATGCTTTTGATCCTTCTAGCACCCTATATGCCACTAAGCTCACACCCATGAGTGGTATCTTTGACTTACAAGGAGGTACTTGCACAGGAATGAGTTTGAAGTTCCAGATAATAATTTTCTATGGTGTCCTTTTGCTTATCAGTTATGAAACACTTTAAGGGCCATCTCAAGAATGACATCTGAAATCTACCGTAAACTACTTCAGGTGATAGATTCCTATCTCCACACTTGCTTTTGCTCCCACTGCCCCTCATCCAATTAGTTCAGTATTCTTGATTGCATGTGGCTTATACTCCTTTGCCTTTACTACATCCCATTTTCTCTCATGGCACAGGGAAAGAAAAAGAGAGAGGTAGGATTTATGAGTTAACCCACAAAGTGAACTCCAAAACAATCCCATCACTGCTTGAGATTACAGCAGAGAAGAGTACAGAGCAGGACAGCAAAGTAGAGAAGCAAAGAATGGAACAGAATAACAAACCTCAGGAGGGCCAGAAGGGTGTTTTCTCTGCAGTAGATGGTGAACTGCATCCCACAGTGAGGAGAAATTTATGCCAGAGGATTAGAGATGACCAGCTTAATTTACTCTCCAGTAAACTCTCATAGAAAGCTCGATGTCCAGAAGATATTAAACTCCTACAGTTTTTATAGAAACCTGATCAGTGGATAGTGAAGAATGGTCCCCATTGTTGTGTGATTTAAGGTAAGGCTGCTGGGTGAGCTCAACACTCACCCACTGCATTTGGCCTTCTGGCTGGCTATCAAGGCATGTACTTTCAAGCCAGTCTCTTTTCATTCTGCCCCTTGCCCCTATAGAAATTATGTGACTTGCAAAGAAACAGAAAATGCACTAGGAAATATGAGAATAAATATAAGAAGGTAGAATATGTGGGAGAAACTGGAGGTAAAAGGGGATGGAGCTGGGATAAAGAACAGAAACAAAGACAGAGACAAGGAGTGCAATGGGGTGCTACAGAGAAACCAGAACTCTGAGACAGCTTCTAAATTTCTCATTATTACTTGGTGTATCTGTATGGTGGGGGGGTGTGGGGGGGGTGGTGATAAATGTTACTCTTATCTATTTAATGGCTACAAAAAAAAGTTGGAACTTCCAAAAAGAGATTGCTTTTGGAAGACTGATTAATGAGGCCAAATTTTTTTTCAGTAATAGGAATCTTTTACATAGGTTCAGCTGGCTTAGATTTGTCTGATTTTTAACATCATTCACTGCAGTGCTGGAGGTCTGTGCTCTCAGGAGCTCATGACTGAAAGCATAAATGTTGAGCTAAGATACAATGAAAGAGTTAGAGAAACCAAATTAAATGGATTTCTTTTTTGATTAGTTGTTTTTCCAAGTGTTTAAAATCAAGGTTCTTTTGTTGGTTGGTTTTGTACAGCTCTGTTCAACAAAATTTATCTTACCTTTTTCAATAGCCCAGTCAGGTCTGGAAGAACTGCACAACAGTAACAGGATGACACACAAAGTAGCCATTTACTGCCAAGATGGAAATTTCAAAAGAAAATATGCCTGTACTGAATCCTGCTCTCTTACAGTTATTTTCTTGTATTTAGTTACTTATGGCAAAAAATAAACTGCAGTTGTATGGGATCTGTGAATTTGGTTGCTGAGCATATCTGAAAGTCGGAGCATATATTTAGTACTTATAGATACTCAAAAGTGTTCAGCCCAAGGACTCCATGTTTAAAAATATTGGCCAATATACACATGATCACGTAGGGATGGAAAGAATGGTTTCTAACAAACATTTAATCTCTGAAAAAAACCCCAATAGTGCGAAAAAGATTTCTATATAATCCAAATTCAGTTTGTTCTTGAAAAGCTGTCTTGAAGAAGAGGATGAGACACAGTTCACACTTGTAACTCAGGCTTAAATAACAATTTTGATTGAAAGGTCTTATGTTAATGTGCTTACAAAGTCTTTGACTTATAGTACTTTTCAGCTGATGATGTGCTTATGACAAAGCAAATGGGTAAAGAACATGGATAAGTTGGTTTGCGGAAGTTTGAAATGTACATTTCCCATGGGTGTCTGTCTGTGACAAAGGCAATGAACCACATTTACAGCTCTCAAACTAACTTGTTCTGTGAGGAGAAAAAGCAGGCAAATGAGAGCTCTATCAATTGGTGCTGACAGCACCAAAACAGTTTTGATGGTTTGCCCACTGCCAGAGGAATGGCCTAAACCTGTTCTAAAATTCAGTGATAGAAAGCTTGCTGCTACAGTCAGCCCCAATCAGTAAGATATTTTTGGTTGCATGCATCTCTTTCAGATTTTCTCTGTGCATCAGAAAAGTAGTCAGAGAGAACAAATTCATTCAAGAGTAAATACAATTGAGAATTTATACTCCTCTTTCCCTCTCTCCATGGTAAATGGCCTTTATGACCTTATGTTTCAGACCATTAACACTGAAAGATTTTAAACAGCCTAATCACCCAGAAGGTTAACTAAGTCAGCTTCATTCTATGCTTTTTCTAGTCATAACGTTAATATGTGGGGTTTTTTTCTTTCAGGCTTTAGCATGAGTAGCTGAAATAATCAGATAAAGTTCAGATTTTCCATACCTTCCAATTTGTTTTAAGGAATTGATTTCCTTAATTGCAGTTATTAGTTTTTCTGCCAGACGCTGTAGCAAATCTGAATATGCAAGAAAATGACAGTGTAATAGATGTAAAGACGTGCAAGATAATAGTGTAATTGGTGATGTGAGCTGCTCTGTCCCTTTCTCTCTCAGAAGTGTTAAGCAAACCTTTCCAACCACGATCTCAGCCCTCACAACAAAACTAGTATTCTGGTACCTAGGCACAAGTTAAAGGGCTCAACTTTCTTTCTCTCTTTTTATTTGATTATGGCTTTCACTGATATTACTCAAATATCAGTCTGTCTCTCTTGGAGTGACTCTTTGAAATGCCCAGTTATCAATATGCATGGTGGAAGTTGACATGAAGTAGCAAACAGAACAAAGCTGTACCATGTAGTCCCAAGGACAGAAATCTGTTCTTTACTCATAAAAGAAAGTTACAGAATGGAAACCTCTAAGCCAATTCTACATAACTGAATGTATGAGGAAAAGAAGAAGACAAGTAATGCAGAAAAAGGAAAACAGTTAATCAGCTCACACCAATTGTCCTTCCTTGGAAGTGTGAACTTGCAGAGAAAAAGTGGATCACTATTGCAAAAATCTCTTGAACTATTGAATACAAATTACAGTAAACTAGGCATGGAAATATTTACAAATGAGAAAGCTTGGAAGTCAGATTTAGGACCTCAAAAATATTAGTCCTAACAAGATATTTGTCGTTCATTGTCAGGTAATTTTGCCAGTGGGAATGGAAAATATTTTATATTTAAAATGATGACTTAAAAAATTCTGCAGCTGCAAAATACCCAACTTAATGAATATTATAGGCCCTTCTTGAAAGACAAATATTTTATTTCTAATTAACAAAGAAAAAAAATTTGGAAGTTACTCCTGCTTAAAATCACAATTTAGCTTGTTTTCTAATTAATGCCTAGAGTTAAATCAGAATATGTCCATTCTGTAGCATCATTATTTCTAAGGGAAAGGATACTTGATTAGTACTGGGCATTCAGATTAACAATTAGCTTTATTCAGCAATGTGCCCGGTTACTGTGTACTGTCTGTTAAAAAACCTTGGTACTAAAGATCAGCAGAATTTGATAAAGTACTGGTTATTAAACAAGCAATGACAAATTATAATCCCAAATATGACAATATTTGAAAAATCCAGGGCAAAAGGATTTATGTGAACAGTTTAATATAAATGTAACCTCAAGATAAATAGTAAATGAAATTCACAGATCAAATTTGCAATGCAGAAAATGTTTTCTTTCATTTTGGAATAACAAGATACAGTGTAAAGCACCTCTGCCTTCCCTTCCAGCTAATCTATGGCTCTCATCTCATTGGTTTGGTGAGTTACATAAGCACATGCTCTTTTTCAAACAGTTGAGCAGTTTCTGTTTCAGAGGGACTATTCTCCCACCAGGGTTCAGCAGAAACTGAGTTTCTTACTGATCCGGTTCCACTGAATTTCTTACTGATCTGGTTCTTCAGGGCTTGCTGCCCTGCCCATTGGAATCGCTGGAGATCCAAGCCCATATCTTTTCTTTTTTTTTCCCCTAGGAACTTGAGAAAGAGTTTAGGTAGCCTTTTTGTCCACAGATTCAAACTCAGTGTAAGAAATGCAAGTGAAATAGCAATTCCTTCTGGGGAATAGCTCATCTCCATGATTTTTCCCATTCCTGCCCTGAGATTTTCAGGTGTGGGTGGTTCCCACCCAAAAACTAGCCGAGTGCAAAACCAGGCTAGTGGTAGTCTGTAACTTTGTCTCCCCGAGGGTCTGGTGCTGAAGGAGTGCTCACAACCCCTGGAAAAAAGACAAAAAATATTCTTTTATTTTTTCAGTGTGGAAGTAGTAATCTCCTTTTATCTGAGAGTGTAGAACTGAGAAAGAGTAGATCTCCTAGCAACCTGAGAGCAAACAAATCCACACACATTGCCCTGACAGGATGCTCAGTCTCTGGGTTCTACCAGAAGATGTATGTAGCTGCTGGGTACAAGAGGAACAGGTTATGTTGAAGAATACTTCTAACATGAATTTTATATTGAATTTTGCTTAGCTGATTGTTAGAGACCCACCCACAGTGCCTGTGGTACCCCTGCAGATGGGCAGGAGCTCCTGCTTCACACAGGGTCTTGCTGGGGTCTCACAGAGCTGCGCTCTCAGGCACTGGATTTCACACCCAGCTGCCAAGATCCTGGAAGTGCAGAGCAAAAATGAAAACACAACCAAGCTTTCTGTTCACAGACTATTTGTTTATTTAGCTAGTTTGTTATTCCTACAATTATCTGGAATAATTGAGGTGAGGTTTTTTTTGGAGAGGGTATGACAGAGGTATGCTTTATAGTAATAAATCCTTATAGCCAAAACTAACTCCTTCAAGGAAAGGATTATTTCTTCTTTCAAGCACTGCTCCTCCACCTTCCACACCCCTCTGCCAAAAATAATTTTGGAAGCAGTGTCCTAAATGACCATACATGCAGTACAAGCAATTTCAGATCTCACCTGGCATCTGACCAGAAGGCTGGGAGATGCACAAAGCAGATTTGTAGTCTTGGTGCTTTGTATATGTTAACGCCTTCATGTGGGTTCTGGTGACACTTTGGGTTGGTTTTCTCTCCATCTGGCTGACTGCAGAGGAGTGGGTGAAGGGTGCTGGTACCAGCAAGGGGAGCGGGGCCAGTTCCTGCCCACAGCCCCATAGGGTGGCTGCTGAGAAGCCAGTGGAGGAGCTGGAGAAGTGCCAGGTTGAGCAGGACATCCTCTGCTCTGGGGCTGCACAAAGAGCAGGCACAGGCACACAGCCAACATCCATGGAGGTGAGAGGGAAGTCCTCCTGGAAAGCCAGAAGGAACAGGCACAGTATGATTCTGAGAAGAAAGCTTTAGAGCTGGATGAAAGCACTCCAGAAAATGATAGTACAATGAGTGCAGGAGAGTTTTGTTTATAAACCCTTTTACTTTGGTTCCATCTTGCCCAGCCACTTCAAGTTCTTCTCTATTTATTAATTTAGTGATGGACTTGGCAGTGTTATTGGAACTTGATGGTCTCAAATGAATTTTCTAGCTTAAATGATTCTATGATTCTAATTATTTATATCCTAATGAGACCCACCTTTTTTACTTTAGATACCTTTTGATCTCTCTGGGAAATTATTACTGGGAAAAGTAAATCCATTTGAAAATGTTGATCAGGTCCCATCACATTCCATTATTCCAAGGTTTTAAATAGTTTATTTGGATGTTAACATTAACACTTTGAATTTTGAACATATTTCTGTAATAAATATTTCTATTCCTTTGGTTACAGTTTTGATGGGTTTTTTTTATAGGATTCAGATAGAAAATTTATTCCGATTTATTCTTATTAAGTTTTAAGAGACTGGAAATTCTATATAGGCTGGATTTACCATAGATTTCTGTGGTCTTTAGTAATTTGAAAAGGCTAAAACATCTTAGGACTACAGAAGAGAGAAGATACTGAAGGTGAAAGATAAAGATCCTGAAAGTGGTTAGATTGCAAATGGACGATACCAATCAGGACATCCCAGTGATAGTGACTAAAACCAGTTCTAGGGAGAGAAAGAAATGTTCCTGCTGTGTCTTTCAGGTACAGGTAACTTTGTGCAACTAAGAAACATGAAAGTTACTCTTTACTGTTAATTTAAGAAAGATTGACATATTTCCTAATATTTCTTGCTAGGCAACTTGTTTTCTTGACAGTTTCCAAGAGAGAAATTAAACAATATCTCTGTGCATTTGGTTACAACAAACACAGAGACTAGGTGGCATTTAATCTTAACTGCTGTTGTTATTACACCATCCCTATAAAACCTGTGAGAGCTGGCCCTAGATGGGGGGCCCATCAGCCAGATGCTGTACAGAAGAAGAACAAAGAGATGGTCTCTGAGACCAAGCACATCAATACCTAGAGAAAACACTACAAAGCCTTGAAAGATCTGGAGTGAATAGTTTGTGGCAGGGAGCATCATGCTGTGCCTGTAGCTAACACGGCTGCTGCTGTTTTGTTACTCAGCTGTGGGAGAGAGAGCAGAAGGGCGAGGATGCCATTTTCTGTATTCTGGGACTGAAAGAAGACCAGTGCTGATCAGTCACTGAGCATCAAACCAAGGTCAGTGCATAGTGAGAAACATAATGCAGACCCTGAAATGAGTGTGTTATTCACTTACCATAAAGAGAACAAGAGGCTATCATAGATAAGGGAAGAATTAATGAACTATTTTAGGCTGAATAAATCTCTCTGCTTCAGCAACAGTATTTCAGTTTTAAAAATCAGCAGTAAAGAGCAGAGAGAAACACCTTTGCTGGGACCAGCTTTTCGAAGTAATACCCAGCTGGATACTAGAGACTTCCCAAGGCCTGGTAGTGACCTTTTTTAACCTCTGTTTCTTACCTCTGTCATATTATCTTTCTAAATTGGTTTAGTGTTTCCTGTCCTACCTTGGAAATCTTGGGAGAGGCTGCTCTCTACTTAGGCTGTCTCTAAATTAGCAGGCTCTTGCAATCCGTAATTAGAAGCTGCAGCACATCAAGTCCTATTGTCTTGAAGAACTGGGACTCCTAAAAGCTTGATTATTTTTCCTAAATTACCACAGTGGAACAATTTTCCCAGCAGGATAAAGCAATATTTTCTCAGATCCTTTCATATTAATTCCTTTATGAGCACAATAAGCATTTTTTAAGACATAGGTAAAAGGCTCTGTTGACTCTGGAGAAATGAAACATATGTTCTGCCAGAATTACCAAAACCCAAATTTTTTAAAGTATTTAGCTGTTTAAGTGTAGTTATGATTCTTAGGTGGGATCTGCTTTTTCTGGTAAAAAGTCAACTCTTCCAAACTCCTAATCTTCTTCTTACATTTCTGCATTGCTCTTTGCACAGCCAAGTACAATAGCCTAATGAATTCTACAGAACTCTTTCTCATCCTAGCAGTAATACAACAACAATATTTGCAGAGAAGAGGTGAAATACAGTGATGATGATTATCCCAAGCAGATATGGCCAAACTCGCTTCTGGTTTCTGGACAATCAAATATAAAATTGCAACAGGGTAATTCAGGTGCACAGTTCTGCCAAGAATTTCCTTTAATGGAATGTTACTTTAGAAAAGCAAATTTACAACAGATGCCAGCTAGAGCTAAAGAGAAGGAGATTATGTAGTGAGGAAACATTAAGCACATAAGTTGGTGGCACAAAAGAATGGCATATTAAAATATTTTCTCAATTTTGTTGTATTAAAGCCATCTGTAATCACAACAATTTGCTGCCCAGGAGACTTCTGATAAGATTCTGTCAGAGCTGCTGGGACGTGTGAGAAGCCCGAAACATTTTGACCCAGGGCCTGAAACAGCTTTTGGGCACCCTGTTCTCTTTAACTTTTATTTGGAGTGGCAGGCAATGTATTGACAGAAGAAGTCCCAATTGTTCCACCAAGCATGGTTTTTGATCTTCAAAACCAAAACAAAGTCAGTACTGGCCTCATGCCCAGAGCACCCAAATAAGGTACAAGAGAGGAACAGGATTAGAAATCAGAATGCAGAGGGCTGCTGAAATAACCCAGCAGTCATGAAGAGTGAGGATCAGTGCAAAACTTTTGAAAAAAATAGTACTATATCCTGGAGGAGAGGTTCAAACTGGCAGATCCAGCAGGATTTTTGTGATCCCTAGCCTTCGTCTCAGTGTCTGCATCCTCTCAGAAGAGCCAGATTCATGCATGTACTGGTCCCAGTCCTTCTCACCTCTTTGTGCTGGGGGCAAATGCAGGAACTCTGGGTGGTGCCAAGTCCCTGTCCTTGTTGAGGATGGACCCAATGCAACAGGCACTTGCCACTCAGCTCACTAAAAATTATCTCTAAATCACTGGTCAAGGTATTTAGGGGATTTAATCCTTGACATAAGCTCTCTGCAGATCCAAATGTACACCACTACACAGATTGTTCTTGAGACTGGTGAGACTTAGCTTTATTAGGCAATAAGGCTGTAAAAACTCTGGTATCAGTACTCAGTGACTGCAACAAAGAGGACCAGACATTTACCTGCAGTTCCTCTGGGTTTTCATTGTCTATCACCTGCCGTGACTCATTCTGCCAATGTGCTCTTTTAAGTTGCTCTATATTTTCATACATGTGTGAAATAATTTCTTACTAGAAATATACTCTGACAGTTCTAGTAATAGATCTGTTACTGGCTATAGTATCTTAATTTGTCATGTGGTCTTCTTTTGCTTACTAATTTCCATTTTCCGGGTGTATTAAAACACACTTAATTAGATTATCATTTCAAATACCTTTTATAATCATCTCATAATCACAAATTGAGAACATGAAGTATTTTGAAGTCTGCTTCCTTGAAGATATTCAAAAGCCATCTGGACATTGTCCTGGGAAAACAGCTATAGCTGGCCCTGCTTGAGCAAGGGATTGGACCAGATGATATCCAGGGGTCTCTTCCTGCCTTCACCATTTTTTGATTCTGTCCTAAAATTCAGTTTTCATTCAGGCTTTATCTTGGTAAAAATATGTATAAAAATAAAATATTATACATTTATATATATATAGATAATAGGTATACATACATATATATCTTGATAAATATATGTCTTTACCATGATATCTCATCTTGACACCTATAAGGTAATAGCAACAGTGATACATTAATTACACATTAATTTCAATTTTTATGTCTAGTTCTTGTTTTAGCTAGTGAATGAGTAAAATGTTTTCAGCATGAATTTCAGTAAAGAACTGAATCAATTTATTTTAGAAAATCTTTTCCAATTGCATTTATTTACATAAAGATCTATTATTGTCTATTATATTATATATAATATATCAGACTCCTTTTTCCTTTTACCTAATGACCATCCTAAAGCATTCCATAGTGTTTCTCAATAGATTTAAATGTGCCAGTCCTGCCTAGACATTATACATCAGATATTTTTTGTGGTTTGGTTGTGTATGGTGGTTCTGCTTTTAAAATGTAAGTTACTGTTTTTGTCAATCTGTTCTTCCAGTGCTAGACATGGAATTTTAGAAGAATAATGTAAACTGGCATAAACTTTTCTTGTTCTAAATACTACCTCCAAACAGAAAAAGAAATGGCACATGTCCTGTTTTTGCCACAACTTTCAATTTTTAAAATGGTTTCATTTTCATACTTGTGTGTGTACAAATATTTTGTCGTGTATCACATTGATATATATCAATATGTGTATATAAGATGCTTATAGGTGCATATATGATATAATCATTAAATGACTTAGTCATTTCCTGTCAAGAATTTAGAATTAATTTTGCGGTGTGTACTGGACAAGCTGATAATGGATAAGGTGAAAGTCTGTGAAATCTAGTTTATGTGGTTTTGTGTTAATAGCATGTCTTTATTTTGATATCTTGTTGCTAAACAGAGGGACATGAACTTAGGACACATCTTTGATTCTCTTCTGCTTTTCAATCTTGTCTGTTTTCTGTGCAAATCTAAATGGCAAATGGGATGATATAGGTCATTTGAGGGTTTCAACAGATCATATAAAGCAGACTTTGACCTCTTCAGGGATCTGCTTGAAAGAGTCCTATGAGATGAAGAGGAAAAGAGAAGTTTAAGAAAGCTGGTTGATATTCAAGGATCACCACCTCCAAGTCTAAGGGCAGCCTACACCAAAGCAGGAAGGCAAACCTGAGGAGACCTTCATGGACAAACAAGATGTTTCTGGCAAATCTCAAATAAAAAGGCAAGCCTACAGGAGTGGAAGCATGGAGAGGTAGCCCAGAAGGAATGTAGAAACACTGTCTGAACATGCGGGGATGGGGGTTAAGAGTGCCAAAGCCCAACTGGAGTGGAATCTGGTTTGGGATATCCAAAGGCAAAAGAAGGGCTTCTTATAAGTAGGCAGGTGATGAAAGGAAGAGTAGGGAAAATGTGTAGGAAATCTATTGAAAGGGGAAATTGTTCTGATGACATGGGACATAGAAAAGAGTGAGATATTGAAAATCTTCTTTGCTTTAGTCTTTACTAGCAGGTCCAGCCTTCAGAAATGCCAGGCTCTGAAGGCCAGAGTGAGAAGTTGGGACTCATAACAATGAAGGGCTGGCTCACAAGATCACAGAATCACTGAATGCTTTTTTCTTTAGTTGTGCAAGTAATTTTCCAGATTTCTCAGCCATGCTTGCAACTGTCTACTAATGGAATATCGAAGACATACATTTAAATCTGATGATTGTCATGATGAAATCATGTAAAAAAGATCAATTCTGCCAGTTCATTTAATTATTCTTCTCTGTGTGGTCTTTTTTATTTTATTTTAAGCAGCTACTTTGTTTGTGCTTTTTGGTTTTTTGAGGTTTTTTTGCTTGCACTGGTTTAGTTGTGCTTGTGGAAAGCTTCTATTTGGCCTCTCCTCACCTTATATTCATTATTCTAAACTTAAGTGTGCAGAAAACACCATGAGTTTTTGGTGTTTGAGTAAATCTGTGAGACATTTGCTGTGAAAGTGTACATCATCCTTTAGCTTACGTATGAAAAAATAATTGGTTTTATAGAAATGAGAGAAGGTGGTGATATTTTGTATTACTGGAATGATATTTTTCAGTAGTGCCTGTCATGTGCCTGCAATAATTTAGATCAAAGCCTTTAGGCTTTAAGTTTGACCTGTACCTTCCGTCTTGATTTATATTTTAGTTTGGAATTTGGGTCTGTACAGAGTGCAAATGTCTGCCTGGGCATGGAGACTGAGGCACAGGCTGCTGCAGGAGAACCAGCCCACACTCAGTGCCAGCCTTGAAGTAGAGAAGGGTTATCCCTCAGTCCACTTCAGTCCACTTAGCCTTGAGCTGGAGTCCATAACCCAATGCAGATATTTAAAAAGGGCAGTATGCATCCCGGTACTCATATTTCCCTCCTTTCAGTGAATAATTTTGTTTTTGCAACCCAGAAAACATGCCATTTATTCTTTCTTCTCTTTTGCTGCATACATAGTATTGAGACTCGGCTAAGGATAGTTCTTTTAGTATAATGAGTATTTTTGTTTGTTTGCAGGCTGTTTCCCCCATGCCCTGCACACAATCTGCTGTCAAACAGGCAAACATCAATACTGGTTTTTGGAGTCTGAAGTGCAAGATCAGTAGGAGAACAGTGTGAGACTTTCCTTTGTTGAATGCAGGCTAGGGAAAGGAGCTGTCTTCAGGAAGCCAAGTGAATGTAAATTAGACAAGTAAGATTTTTTTAGAAAGAATCATTTATTAACTGGCCAGAGGGTGTCTCTGAAAAGGAGAAGTTTACTATTGTTTTCCTACTTTACTGATATTACTGAAAAGAACAAAAGGAAAAAAAAAATGTCTAGCATCCTAGAATTTTCAGAGTCTAAGAGTTGCAGCATATGGTGTCTTTCTGCAACACCAGCTCAGGGCACCAGGAATGACCAGGATCCATTTCTGCATTTGTTCTTCCAGACTTAATCCTACAACCAGTGAAGAGGGGGGCATATAAAAATCACATATCCCTCCCTTCTTTTTTGAGAGAATGACAGACATTTAATAGGCGCTTCCTGCATTGTGTTTATTACTTGGTTTGGGCTTTTGATGGATAAGTGGTAAGAAATTGGGCAGTGATTTAATTTGGTGTCTCAGGTGCTGAATCCAGCCAGAACAAGTATTCCTGAATGGCAGTTAGAGAAGGACATGCATACCATTACTACAAAGCCCAATGGAAGGAAAATAACATCTTATGTGAACATATGAAATTCTTTTAAGTGGGGAGGTCAAAAGAGCTTAATTCTTTAAACAGCAAAATGTCAAGAAATGTTCTGCAGAAGACTGGTTCCCTCTCTCCTTCCTGTAAGTGTAGCTTGTGTCAATAGATACCTCTATTTTGCTTTTTCTTCAAAGAGTTATGGAGAAAAGCTCAGCAAAAGGCCTCTACATCCCCCTGATCCAGAAGAATTACAAGCATATTCAATAGTGTCTAACTGATCATAGCTTTTAAAAAGTGGAAGAAGTGCTTCCTGTCTACGGTGTAGAAGTGTAAGTGTAAATCACTGAAAACACAGAAATGTTAGTAGTAGGTGGCCTGAGTTCTAGGTCTTGCTTAGCCTTTGTGAAGGCAAATCCATCCTTACCACCTTGCAAAATTCAAAGGCTGATTTTTGAGTGCAGCAATTTATTAGCAACTTAGGCAAAAATAAGTCTATGTGAATCATACCCAAAACATCAAAAGTTTCTTTAGAAGATGGGATTTTTTATTTTAAGACATTTAGAAACCCCACAAAAGTTTATGCTAAGCTAGTGGCTTACAACTTTAATGTCACTGAGCTCTGTCAGAAATATTTTGACCTCAGTTTTGTGACAAGAAATCTGCAGTCTTGCTGCTGAAAATGTTCTCTAGTGTATGGTGAGTTCAGTCAAAATGGATGTGTCCTTCATGTCTTCTTACTATCTGAATTTTTGTTAGCATGTATTTTTGATATTATTATGATCTCCATGGGGGAAATTATGATAATTGTCAGCCTTGAATATTTTTGAATGAGATAATGGTTTTTGGGGCATTTAATAAACTGGGCTTGTAGGATAGAAGTTCTTGATCATAAAAGTGATTATGTCCAAGGGTTTAACTATAAAGGTGAAAAGGTCTTAGACTCTTTAACTGCCAAATAGTCTTAATGCTAATAGTGAAGCCTTAAGATTTCTTTGAGGGCTCCCGCTTTGCCCCGGTGACTTGTGTTTCACTCATAACAAAGGTTTTCCTTTTGGACACCTTTGCTGCCAGAGCCTAAAGCTGCAAGTGAGAATAGGTTTTGCTTTTTACAGGGTGCTGTGTTTTAGTGGGATTGTCTTTGCAGGCAGACAGGAAGGGAAGGTTACAGGAACTGAGTTCTGGCTGTGCTCTAGACCCTAACTGATGCTGAAGTCCTTACCAGAGCATGTAGTTTTTGAAGCAGGATTATGAGGGACAGAAGTATCAAATTCCTTGTTTCTTTAGAGCCTTGCTGACTGACAGGTGCAGTTGGTATAGGAGTGGCCTAGAAACTTTCTTTGTTATTTTTAATTCAGAAGTCTTTGTGCAGTGGAATGTTAACCTCAGACTGAAGAAAATTGCATCACAAGGATGAGATCTCTGTGGTTCTTAGAAAGCACAGATGACAACAGAGGAAGAAAATGTCTGCCAAGGCTAATAGAACAGGGAAAGAATATACTTGCTCCTGATATGATTTATAATTTAAAAATACTAGTAGCAAAAATGCTAAAAAAGTTGTATTGAGACATAGCATTAGGGTCTTCTATCCTATGAATGCCCTCTCTAATGATAGTCTCAGTATCCTCAGAACAAGGAGAGTGCAGAATACCTCCATTTTTTCCCTC